>JABXJD010000044.1:3400000-3532500 GCA_013375575.1 Percina caprodes
GTATGATACAGCTGCAAATAAGTATTTGAACTCCTGTCTATCAGCTAGAATTCTGACCCTCGAAGACCTGTCAAAATGTCCACCTCCATGTGGTATAATACATATTCCAATTTGCATTGAAAAATGTGAAAAATGATGATGTTTTTTAGATTTTACCATTCTGTACGATACTAGTCATTTAGGTAACTGCAGCGTTCGGTTGGTTTGGGGCGGTGTGAAAGCTCATCTGAACTCTGGTGCGCTTGAAAAGGGGGTCTCTGTTCACTTCCAAGTGAACTAGAATTCGGTTCACTTTAGGTGAGAATGCGATCTGACCCAAATACAGGAAGAGAACCAAGAAGACAGAATTTACTAGCCTACGATTTCAACCTTGCACACAATTTACAGAGTTAAATATGATTTAAGGGACGACAACTTACAAGTTCTGAGCACGTCGCTGGTTGGATGTGACATCATCAGCTCTCTCTCTTCCCTCGCTGTCTGTCAGCTGCTCATTGGTCGCCTTCTTCGGAAATATTAGCAACACTAAAGCAGAACCTGAAAGCACAAGACTTGGGAGCAGAAGTTTCGGATATTCTGTCCAATAAATTGATGGCGTGACGTGTCTACAGCGTTCGGTGTGCTTGACAAAGTGCTGTGTGAAAGGCAAAGCAAATGAAAAATTCAACGATGGTGCAACCTTACCCCCCCCCCCCACCCCACCCCGAATTGCACAGAGTCCACAGAACTATAAGTGTGAAAGCGCCCTTATATGATAGTCTATACCAGCAACGGTTCATTTACGGGATAGTTCTGTTCCGCCGAATGTCCCTCAATTTCCACTTTCTTTAATGTTGACTTAGTAATGTGAGACTATTTACAGTATATGATGTAATACGAAAGTTTTTTTTAGGTTTTCAGAAAGATTGATGATAGAAATGGTGTTTGAGATAGCTCGCTGACCCTCAGGTTGTACCCACACAAACTTCTCCACCAGCAACACTTTGACCTCACTTTGCAACAACGTCCCTTTACTCTCAAAGGTGTAAAAGTCCCAACTGGCTGTCACAAGGGCAGTCAACTGACACACACACACACACACACATGAGAGGAGACCCCCCTCGCCTACCTCCGCCTCCTCCTGGCCTCCTTATCTCTTTCTCAGAATAGATGGTCCCTTTTCTCTGGAAGTTCATCCATTTTTCATGCTGCTTTCCTCCTGAAGCCTCGCCTGCCGCTGTCACACATGTAGTTTTTCAACGCCATAAATGTTTGATGTCCAAGGTCTTCTGCCTCCAAAAACACTGCCGCACAAACACACACACACGCACAAACACACACACAGTAATTAGATTCCAGCATGCAGAATATTTCCTAGCTGTCGGTTTGCCTCAGAGACAAAGAGGTTGACACAGTGTTTCAAGGTTTGTGTTTTTACCTGTGTGTGTGTGTGTGTGTGTGTGTGTGTGTGTGTGTGTGTGCGTGTGCGTGTGCGTGTGTGTGTGTGTGTGTGTGTGGTCAGGTTTAACTATTTTCATGGGGTCCAAAATCCATGAGTTCAGTTTACTTGTTGGGTCCTGACAGCTTTGTGGGGCCAAAATGCTGGACCCCTCAACTTTAAAGGGCTGTTTTTAGGGTTAAGACTTGGTTTGGGGACTAGGGTTAGATTAGGTTATGGTTAGGGTGGGGGTAAGGGTTAAGGTTAGGCCTTTAGTTGTTATGGTTACGGTTAGGGTAAGGGGCTAGGGAATGCATCATGTCAATGATGGGTCCCCACAAAGATAGTGCCACAAACCTGTGTGTGTGTGTGTGTGTGTGTGTGTGTGTGTGTGTGTGTGTGTGTGTGTGTGTGTGTGTGTGTGTGTGTGTGTGTGTAAGAGACAGTATAGGGCCGAGCAATATATTGCCCAACAATCAATATTGCGTGCAGAAATTGTCTTAAATTGCTTGAATAGTGACATGATCTGAAAGGTCTGCACCCAACGATTATTTTCATTGTCGGCTAATCTGTCGCTCTTCTTTTTTATTTTCTTGATTAATCAATTAGTTGTTTGGTCTCTAAAATGTCAGAAAATTGTAAAAAAAAAATAAAAAATAGTGGATCAGTGTTTCCTAAAGCCCAACGTGACGTCTTGTTCAGACCCCCTAAAATAGGCGACATCCATGGCTGCACCTTACGATCATTTTCTTGATTAATCGATTAGTTGTTTGGTCAATAAAATGTCAGAAAGTGACGATGAGTGTTCATGACGTCCTCAAATGTCTTGTTTTGTCCACAACTCAAAGATATTCAGGTTACTTATAAAATGACTAAGAATTATCAAAATAGTTGATGATTCATGTAATAGATTTCTGCAGCTCTCCACCCTGGCATGTTGTCTTATCCTTGTGAGCCTCGCCTTTTCTTTGTCCCATGTTGGCCTCTCTCTCTCTCTCTCTCTCTCTCAAGGACACTTCAGTGTGTGTGTGGAAATACTACACATGAGTGCAGTAAAATGGTTATAGGCGTACTGCGTAACATCCACCATCTGTCAGAATGTGCAAACGTGCTCCTGTTAGGAACACACATGTCTCTGTGGATGAATGTAGTGAATGATACAACGCTACTTTTGGCCATAATAATAACAGATATGAATATCCCTATCAAAAACACACACACACACACACACACACACACACTTACAAATGTTTTGTTTCATTTATCTCGGAAGATAATATACTGTGAAAGAAAAAAACATAGACAAATCAATCTGATTCTATCAGGGAACAAACCACTGTACAATATGTCAGGTATAAGTATGAAAGCTTTTAAACATTTTTAAATGTCTTTTGGTGTTATTTAAAAATAAAATGCACATATTTGCAGAACAAAGAGGGCCAACTGGCCACGCCCACGCTGTCCTGCCCTGTACTGTACTGTACACGCAGGAATGCATCAGTGTGTACGTTACACTGTATGTTGCTACAGTCTATACACCGTATAACGTGCATGTGTTTGTAACAAGGGTGCAGGTGGACAGCGACCCCAGTAATGCAGAAGATGTCCTCCATCAGAGCAGCGTATGTACCACAAGACTTCCGTGTGTGTGTGTGTGTGTGTGTGTGTGTGTATGCAGCGGGTGGCCAGGGGCCCAGAGGTGCTTAGGGTTAATGGATGGAGCTCCATACTTCCCAGTGACAGCAGCTTAATAACCAGAGAAACACACGCACACACACGGAAAGGCTGGCCGGTGGGGAGGATCAGAATCAGCTGAATTGGGAGAGAGGGACAAAGAGAGAGAGAGAGAGCGGGGGCACGTTAGAGTAACTGTTCACACTCTCACTTTCTTTTTCTTCTCTTTCTGACTCCATTATGAGGATCCTACCCGTCCTAACAACACACCAGAGAGCATGCACTGCACCACTCACGTGTACTGTACCAACATGTGCATTTCAGAGAGGAATATCGTAGAGCTGCAAAGATGAATCAATTCATCAACACGTTGTCAACTATTGAAGCAATCGGCAACTACTTTTGAGAAGCGATTAAGCGGTTTGAGTCTTTTTTTATAATGAAAAAAAGTACGATTTCTCTGTCAGCTGGTTAAATGAAAGTATCTTCTCGTCTCTTCTTTCCTCTGTGACTGTAAACTGAATATCTTTTGAGTTGTGGACAAAACAAGACATTTGAGGACGTCAACCTTGGGCCTTTTGGGTAACACTGATCCACATTTTTCACCTTTTTTGTTAGTTGCAGCCCTACAATATTGTAGTTTTTACCCCATAACATGTACCTGATGGCTGGTGTTACGGTACGTTTAAGTAAAATTAAGTATGCAGCGATTTCATTTGGTTTCCATTATGATGATGCTTTTACTTTTACTGAGGAAAAATGACTTTAAAGGGCCACACTAAGGTTTGTTTTGTAAGGTTCGTACTCCCGAGGTGGAACAGGTATGTAAGCCTCTGTGCTGTCTGCACGATCCGATATGTGCATAAATACGTAGTAGACAACGTGACGAGTTCCCTACACGATTTGTATCATGCATGTGTAGGGTGACCTGACAGAAAATTTGGGACAGTCCCGAAATCCCGAATCCTGCCCTAATGAGCTAAGCCTCAAGAGCAGACCCTCACTATATGTATATAGTTATAGTTATAGTCTGATAGAACATTAAACACGGTTCATGGTGATTGAGTCGTCCTGCAGCCAGCTCCCATCAGCTGCTACATAGGCAGCTAAGTGCCAATTTGGATAAATATGCATAGCTAGTTTGTATTCATTCATTGTTGAAATGGTTCAGACTGATGATGAGGTGATGAACACGTCGCTAACAAGCAAAAAAAAGACTATGCAGGTACCGGGAGGACTGGGTAGGGAAGTACTCCTGGATTACTACTGCAGCTTTAAGTGATGCAAACAAAGCGTTTTGCAATGTATGAAGGAAGGAGTTTGGTATTTCACACGGGGGGGGTCTCATCCTACTTTAACCCTTGTGTTGTCCTTTCATTTCACGGGGACTTATTTAGTTTGATTACATTTAGTATTAGCCTGGCGTTGTGCTCCGGGGTCCACGGGGTCCCCGGGGCCTTTTTCATTTCACGTCTCAGACACCCTTGTTTTTTTGTGCAATTATACGTATGTTACACTATTACCGCCTCGTCCATCGGGTCTCTGGGACTCTGGAGGACGGGATTAGGATACGCAATTGAGTGCAGGATGGGTCTCGGGACCACGGAGGCCGAGGCCACAGTAGCTGAGAAATACAACACAAATACAGGAGGGTCTCTGGGACCCGAGGGACAACACAAGGGTTAAGCAGGAGGATGACTCCATGTATAATAAAATAGCTGCTGCTGAGCTGATTTTTATGTATTTTCGGGTTTACACGACAGTTCATTTCCTGAATAAAAGAATAATAAAATAAATCATTTTGGTGGAGAGCGCTTTAGACCAACGATTGGTTTGAGAGAATCGTCATTAGTGTGATAAAGGACATCCTGCACAAGCCAACATTGTGTTTTCAATAGCATAAAAACACAAATGGAATAAAATGATTGCCTGGAACAGTAGAGACAATACAGTGATCTGGGACACCCTCAGTGAGGCACAGCAGAGTACTCAGCGGCGAAGATGAAATATTAGTGCTGTGAAACTCCAGGTGCGAGTGTGAAGTGGTTCGCTGACAACATGTGTGTGTTCAGCAAAATGTCCATATGTAAATCACATCAACACACACACACACACACACACACACACACACACACACATGACAGGGAGAGAGAGTACGAGACCTCTGAAATGAATCAAAAGCTGCAGAGTTGAACGAACGCCTGTGACAGAAAGATCAGCGCTAATGGTTTTAATAGTCCAACATCACCCCATTAAGACACCACGCACACACACACACACACACACACACACACACACACACACGTTCACATCTGACAGGGACAGGCATTTCAAGGTTGTGCTGCAAGCTGCTTCTCCCTCTGCCTTTTTTTTCCTCTTCTCTCTTCCACAGAGATGTCTTTTCCACTAGGTCAGCATTAAAATCAGGTCTTAAGGAAAGTGACATCAGCGATGATAAATGAGTTACACGTTTCATTTATCACGCCGCTGAAAGGTGTGCAGAGCGAGGGAGAAGGAGGCGGCGAGAGAGACAGGGCGCTCCTCTGGCCTCTCTTTGTTTGTCGACGGCGGAGCGGCGGATGCTTTACGTGTGACGGATGTAAAGCGGAATGTGTCAAAAAAAAAAAAAAACACAATCAAAATGAGTCAAATAGCCGCTGAGATTCCAGCTTTCGGGGGAAGAACTGCATTCAATCATGAATTCCATTTTTGTCGCCGCTTGAACAAGCCCTGAGAGTAATTATTTGAGTTGAGTGCTCTCAGTGTGGACAAGTTGAGCCAATTAGCGAGCCGGGGAAGTCATTTTCGGCGGCACACAGCTCCGTTTACTTGTCTGGCCTGTTTGAACCCTGTCGTGTTTGCGCGGTGAAGAGAGTGAAAAATCTGGCTGCCGGGGCGTCTTTAATGCCAGGAGTGTGTGTTGAGTTTAGCTTAGATCTCAAAGATCCTTCAGCAAACTCTTACCGTGTCGTTAAGACAATTACAGCGTGGAGAAAATGTCTTGTATATGTCGGTGTCAAAAGGTTATTCTGGTATTTATGCCAAGAATTTGAAATGTGTCTCGTAATTAAATAAAATAAAGCCTGTATAAACTCATTCAAACTTCTTCTGAGTAAAAGCAATTCGTCCACCTTTAAAACAAGCATTTGTATAGAAAGTTCTTAGTCTGTGTTACCTTGGAGTCCTGAAGAAAAGTGTGTTTTTCTGGCATCTGGCATGCTTCCACTGTGGTCGAAGAATCCAAGAACCAAGAATAATGGAGTAATAATGTCAGTCCGTCAACACTTGTCTGTTTTTTTTATTTTTTTTATTCTTCCTTCTCCGCGGAGGAACGGGAGGATTCACAGTCACACGGGGGGGGATGAGTAATTGAAATACAAATGGCCATATTGAGCAGAAAGTATTCCTTTAACCCTTGTGTCGTCCTTGGGTCAAATTGAGCCGTTTCAAAGTGTTTTTATATCAGAAATATAGATTTCTTTCAACCAAATTGCCCAAAAATAACATGGATGAATCCATACAACGTACTACTTTCATTGAATTTTGTGGGTGTTTTATTGAATTTTATAGCATTTGAGTTCTTTTTTTATTTATGATTTCAATATCCGGATTAAACTCTGACATCTACCCATCTGAGATCCACACAACATCCTCAGATCTTAACTAGTCAAGTCAAAATAATTCATAATTTCTGCCTTGTTAACTAAAAACTTATATAATTTGATATACATGAGGTTTGTTGACAAGGAATTCCAAGAATAAGAATAATAAAACCTGTTATTAAACCAGCTCAGGTTAAAAAAAAGTACTAAAAGCTGGAAAAAGTGACAAATAAATCAGAAAAAGTGAGAAAAACATTGGAACAGTACAAAAAAATTTTCATTTTCAATTTTGACCTTGAAGGACAAGTTCTCGGTTAACGGGAAGACAACACAAGGGTTAAACCAGAGGTATTCAACATGTGGTCCAGGACCCCTAGGGGGTCCTCAGAGTTAACACAGCGGGTGGGGGGGCTTTAACTCCTGTTTTTAAAATAATTTCTTTAGAAAGTTTCCTAAAATAAAAATGTCTGAAAATATAGTACATCAATCTGAATTCAACGTATGGATAGCAAAGCTGTATTGGCCTGTTTGTGAAAATAAAACATTTCATTTACAAATTGAAAATAAGCTTATTAAGGGCAGTGGCCCAAAGTTTAAAGAAGCGAACTTGACAGGATAAAATCTGGGGGGGGGGAGATGAAAGAGCAGCACTTGTCCCTCCCTCATTACCCCCACTGAGGGGGTCAGACTGGTTGTACTGGGCAGCTTCCAGGTATGAAAGTGGAAGTGTGTGAATGTGATCAGGGTGTTCCTGCAAAAGAGAGGCTGCCTCTTAGTGAACCTTCCCTGAATATATAAAGGTTAAAAAAAAAAGGTAACAACTATGGTCGCCTTACAGTTCAGCTTAGGGATTCGCTGGTCTTTCTACATGTGTATTTAAAGCACCCATATTCTGCTCATTTTCAGGCTCATAATTGTGTTTTGAGGTTGTACTAGAACAGGTTTAAATGGTTTCATTTTCAAAAAAACACCATATTTTGTTTGATTTTTGTTGTACTGCCCATTGCTGCAGCTCCTCTTTTCACCCTATGTGTTGAGCTCTCTGTCTTAGCTACAAAGCGAGACCTCTCACTTCTATCCCATCTGTGTTGGGAGTCACATGCGCAGTACATAGCTACTAGCTAGAAGCTAGCGCTGCTAGCGGTTGCCCACCTTGTTCTCAATGGCGAAACACTGGTAAGGTAAAGGGAGTTTATTGTCACATACACATACATGTAGCAAAATTCATTCTCTGCATTTAAGCCATCCCTCAAGGGAGCAGTGGGCAGCCAATCACAGCGCCCGGAGACCAACTCCACATCTGAGTCAGTGCCTTGATGTACATCAAGCACATGTTTTTTGATGAGGGGGGGACAACCGGAGCACCCGGAGGAAACCCACGCATACATGGAAAGAACATACAAACTCCACACAGAAAGGCCCGGAACGACCTGGATTCGAACCCACAACCTGCTACAACACATACGAGTTCACCATGATCCATCCATCCATCCATCTTCATCAGCTTATCCGGTATCGGGTCTCGGGGGCAGCAGCTCCAGCAGGGGACCCCAAACTTCCCTTCCCGAGCCACATCAACCAGCTCCGACTGGGGGATCCCGAGGCGTTCCCAGGCCAGGTTGGAGATATAATCCCTCCACCTAGTCCTGGGTCTTCCCCGAGGCCTCCTCCCAGCTGGACGTGCCTGGACCACCTCCCTAGGGAGGCGCCCAGGAGGCATCCTCATCAGATGCCCGAACCACCTCAACTGGCTCCTTTCGACGCGAAGGAGCAGCGGCTCTACTCCGATGTACAAAAGAAATTGTATAGAACTACTTATATCTCCTGGCTAACCCTGCCTTGTACTACTGAAGTTGGAGAAACAGCTAGCTGATGTGGCTAGCTAAAGTTGTGAGCGCGCACCAAATGTTTCGGCCGATGGCGTAGACGGCCGTGCAGATGTCGACCCGCTCACCCAGAGACTGAAGACAGAGGACATTCAGAAACCGGATCTCACTCAAAACACCATGGATAGTTTTTTTTCCCAAGTGTGTATGTGTGTGGAAGCACCAGAGACACAAAATAACCCCCCAAATCCCAGAAAAAGGGACTTTTTTTTTTCATAATATGGGCACTTTAAAACATTTTGCATACATAATCCATATCTATTCATTTACATCCATCCGGTCCAGTTTACAATGCAATTCAATGGTATTCAAAATATGTACAAACTAGTAGGGGGTCGCTAGTCGGTCTCTCTTTCAGCTTAGGGGTCCTTGGCCTAAAAACCCCCTGCTTTAACCAAACGTGGCCATTCACTGTGACCTATTTTTAAAGTTCATTACAGCCACAGACCGAGAGGGTGACCAAATCACAGGATTTATTTATTTATTTATTTTTCGTAAACCACTGTGCTGGAAAAATAGAGGATTAGGGTTTATCAGTTTATACGATGTCTGAATGTTGTCAGTTGCATCTGAAATTCATTTTCTAGAATATTCCTGCTTCTTTATGGTTCCAGGTCTTAGTGCCGCTCTGATTCCACCAACGCGCCCCCCCAATGATGTGAAATGAGAAAATCAAACTCAAACATTGTGTGTAGTGCTATTTACCATAATGCTACCATGCTAACACGCTAATCTTCGACAGAAACAAGTCCTCCAAACCGACGATGACGATACATGTTGTTTATTTCCATTTATTTAATAAAGTAACAAGTCTTACATTTAACTTGGAGAACCCAGAGGCTGCCCTGATTTTAGCTTGGTATGATATTTTCAATTTTCTTAGTAGCGGTGGTGGAAATATAACCCACAAGAGCGCTTTCTGTAGTCATATCTACACCGCACGACGTAACGGTTGCGGTTTTAACACGTTAAGGTTGTCACAGTTTCACAGTTTGGTTAGCATAAAACTACTTGGCTAGGTTTAGGCGCCAAAAATAGTTAAAGTTTAGAAAAAGGTAAAGAAAACAGTGTGAAATAGTATACCTGCTAAACATTTGCATATTAGCATCTTCATTGTGTGCGTGTTAGCATGCTAATTAGCATTTAACCTCACAGTGCCGCTAGCATAACCGTAGACTCGCTTTCCACTTGAAACTCCAACTGCTCAGTACCACAGACATGCCGCTACACATTGTAGTACACACTGTACATATATATGATATACAGATTAATGAAGAGACTATTTACAAAGCTGCATTGTGCGATTTATCTTTTCACCATGCAAAAATGCTCTGAAATCTACTTCACAAACATAAAAAAACAAAAAATATCTTATATTATCTTCAATAACTAGTTGCTCACTTTATCGTTTGGGGTGTACGACTCATTTTTTATTTTTTCATTTAGTCCTCAGGAGCTTAACAAAATAAATCAATGATCCAAATTGAGGCTTAAATCTTCGGAGTCGTTGATTCCCGGTAGGTTCAACAGGACTGGAGAATTTCACACAACACAGAGTCATGTTATCCAATTTTAGTATCACACAAATTGATTTATGCACGTTTAAGTGGCTTCACTGAGGCCCTGTGCAGGTTTTCAGAGTCCAGCTCTTCTGGAGGATACAATTAAGATTACCATTTAGATAAAACTGCATGGTGGGAGCACACCACCCTTACAGCTCAGGACAGAGAACCACCACAGCAGCGCTTCCAGGGCTGCTCACATTCTCACGACCGTTTTTTCTTATTGTCACCCATAGAGTCACATCAGTCATATACAGGCACGTACACTCACATGCAGTCACATACAGTCACACACAGTCAAATATCACATCCACTCACATACAGTCATATATATCCCCACAGTCACATACAATCACATACAGTCACCTACATACATACAGTCACATACAGCTACATTGGTCACACACAGTCAAATATCACATCCACTCACATACAGCCACATACAGCCACATACAGCCACATACAGTCACATACAGTCACATACAGTCACGTACAGCCACATACAGCCACATACAGTCACATACAGTCACTCACAGCCACATACAGCCACATACAGTCACATACAGCCACATACAGTCACATACAGCTACATACAGCCACATACAGTCACATACAGCTACATACAGCTACATACAGCTACATACAGCCACATACAGCCACATACAGTCACATACAGCCACATACAGTCACATACAGCCACATACAGCTACATACAGCCACATACACTCACATACAGTCACATACAGCCACATACAGTCACATACAGCTACATACAGCCACATACAGCCACATACAGTCACATACAGCCACATACAGTCACATACAGCCACATACAGCTACATACAGCCACATACACTCACATACAGTCACATACAGCCACATACACTCACATACAGTCACATACAGCCACATACACTCACATACAGTCACATACAGCCACATACACTCACATACAGCCACATACAGTCACATACAGCCACATACAGCCACATAAAGTCAAATACAGCCGCATATAGTCACAAACACACTCACATACTGTCATATACAGTACAGTCACATATACATACAGTCACAATAGTCACATACACTGTTAAGATTTTATTTAAGATTTAATTTGTTTATTAGTCCCCAGTGGGGAAATTACAATTTACACTCTGTGTACACACTTTGTTAGTAAATCACACACAGGCCTGAAATACACACTCTCAGGAGAGATGTCAGAGTGAGTGGGCTTGTCTTTCTCTCTGTCTTCTTTTCTTTTTGTTTTTTTTGTGTTTGTCTTCTCTTTGTCTCCATTTATCTTTCTTTTCTGTCTTTTTTCTTACCCTCCATCCATCATTCTGTTTCCTTGTCTTTCTGTCTCTTGCTTTCAATACTTTTCTTTATTTCTTTTGGTCTTTCTGCATTCATTATTATGTATCTCTTTACCTTCTTTCAATCTCTCTTTGTTTCTCTGTCATTCTTCCAGTCTCTCTGTCTTTATTTCCCGTGGTCTTTTTCTCTTGTCTTTTTGTGAGGACCATTAACACCAGCAGCCTCTCCTGAGGAAGCGGTTTTTGTCTCAGGGTTATCTGATGACCGGAGCCTGTGTAACCTGTCTGAGGTAACCTGTAACTAGTCACCAGCAGCCCCCTGCACTCACAACACGGCTGGGAGAATGAGAGAGGGAGGAGGAGGAGAAGAAGAAGCAGACAAAGAGAGGGGGAGGGAATGGAAATGAAAGTTGGAGCGATAGCAGCAGCCTCTTCCTCTTATCTTAATTATAAACACGATGACCCAGCTGTGCTGCGGCTGTCTGACAGTGACCACTGACAGACACACACATTCGTCCACACAGACCTAATAAACCTGTCTGACACCCCTAATCAGCTCATTTTCCCCCGGGTGGACCGTGTGTGTGTGTGTGTGTGTGTGTGTGTGTGTGTGTGTGTGTGTGTGTGTGTGTGTGTGTGTGTGTGTGCGCTCACTCTGTCCCGTGAGACAAGGTGAGTGGTTACTTGAGCGAAGATGCTTTAATTGCTTTTTCCTCTTCTCTCCTGCAGCTCTCCATCTTTCCATCCCTCAGTATTTGTCACAACACACACACACACACACACACACACACACAGTGCATCCCACTATCCTTGCAGGGCCGCTGCAGACGATTTTAGTGATTTCAATCATGTTGTGTTAAAAGTCTTTTTGGGCTGAACTGTATTAATAAAGTTCCTAGCCAATGAATATCTTCGTCTCTTTGTGTTTTAGAGGTTCACCAAACTACTTTCATTCATTCATTTCTTTGTTTCTCTGCTTCTACTCTTTTAGATGCTTTGTTGCTGGCTTCTCATCTGCTTTATTATCATACACTGCTCAGGGAATGCAGATGAAAACCTAAAAAGGGCACCCGAGCAACGCAGACCTCCGTCTAAGCCGATCCTTCGCCCATGGTACACATTCCCACCAAGTTTCATAAAGACCGGCCCAGTAGTTTTTCCGTTAATCTTTCTGACAGTCAGACAAACAAAGCGACCAGAAAACCAATCCTCCTTAGCGGAGATGATAACGGGATGGGGGCTCTACTATGTACTGTAGCTGTGTCTGTTACCACATTGATTATCATTAGGATTTACACATCGAGTCCACATTAAGTGTGGTCGTCTAACACAAACCCGATAGAAAATTAGAATTTGAATTACTTTCATCTGCGGTACAGATGAGTAACAATAGAGGTTCAGTTCAGGATTAATGTTAGAATTATGGCAACGAAAAGATCAGGGTTAACTCTGGGCTTTGCCATTTAACGGTTAATGTTCAGGTTTAAATACTGCTCTCGGGAACAGATCTAGGTCAACACAGCGTCCCCACCACTATAGTAGAACCACCATCTGTGTGTGAATGTTAAAGCATTTAAAGGTTTTTGCATTTCAATGCTCTCGACATTATATGCAACATGAAACGAAAAAAGATATTATGCAACGTAATGTTTGGTCCTAAGTTCATATTCAGCTGTTATAAATACATAATCTGGGAATTTAGGAGTGAAAACGCCTACATAGAGGATTCATCTGGCATTGTGCTCGGTGCTGAAGTTCACCGTCTCCGCTTTGAATGCACCTTAAACCAAGAAAGAGGGGATTAGGCACTGGCTTTATCCCTTTTGTAAGAAGTGTGAATGTCACTGGTTTCACCTGAAATGTGTTTCCAGAGAATCCTTTTCATTTTTACGCTCGGCTTGGTTCCTTCGAAGGACGGTCCCTGCCTCCCAAATCACTTCTAAACGGCTCCCTCGTTAAGCCGACATATTGCTCCCATTCCCAGCCACGGCCATTTCAATTAGCTAATGAGAGCCGGAGGGAGGTGGGGGGGTGTGGGTGGGGGGGGGGGGGTGCTCCTCTGATCCTCTGACAGGTTGGAGCTGGACGGAGGGAGAGGCAGATAATTGACTCTGGAGGTGTGATTACATTGAGTAGCCACTACAGGAGAGGAATTAGCCTCTGAGCTGATGTTGTGAGAGAAAGGGAAGCTGGGAGAGAGAGATGAAAAGGTTTAGCATGTCAGTTATTAACTCTCTGAAAAAAAGTCTAACAAATGTGGGGAAAAGCAACAAAAACAATGATAAAAACTTCTAAAATAACAAAAGAAACGTTGAGAAGGGACAACAAAAGTTTTTTTTAATGGTTGACAGGAAGACAACACAAAGCTTAACAGAACGTTCCCTTACAATGGACCTGAGCGAGATATTAAAAACAAAGAAATAATAATAATAATAATAATAATAATAATAATAATAATAATGACAATAATAACACATTTTATTGAAAGCGCCTTTCATGACACCCAAGGTCACTTCACAAACAATCATCAAATGTCATGAAAAATTATAGTCATTAAATAAAATTAAATAAAAATAACTATAAAAGTCAGTCTGTCATTCCATAAGCCATCTTGAGCAGATATGTTTTAAGTCTGTTTTATAAGAAAGTAATTGAGTCACAGTGTCTGATGTGGTCTGGCAGTCAATTCCACATCTTGAGAGTAAATAAAGAGAAAATAAATTATACAAAGTAAAATTAAATAAGATTTGGGAGACATGTACAGGGGTGTCGGACTAGTACCCAGGGCCCTTGTGTGATGAGGGCCCAAAAAGTTGCCTGAATGAATAGCTGTGGATGTGGGGTGGGGCCCATGGAGAGTTACTTTCTACAGGGCCCAGAACATTGTACATACTCAGCTATAAAAGGGTAACTAATACATAAACAGCCATCAAATCAATTTAAGTAAAATGAGTCAGAATCTGGCCAAATGTTGGCACTGCAGGGAAGCAGGGTCACTCAAGACATATGGCCTAGTCTGATGTGTTAATACAACCCGTTGCTAAGCAGTACCGTATTAGCCTAGTGTATTTTTGTTCTAACATGCAACGTAAGACACGTGTCCAGTTTGTAGATAAGAATGAGACATTAGCTGGAAAGTAATTGGCTGTTAGTCATTGCCACCGCCGGCCAAAGATAAGAACTGTGACTATTATTGCTTTATTCAAATACAGTTTATAGTAATAAAATATGTATGTAAAAATGTCTCCTTCTTTGTTATAATAGACAGCCTTTTTAACTGCACATTAGCATTGTGATGCAGACCTGGACAATCGACACTTGCCTACTGATGTTGCTTTTCCAATTGCTGCTTGTTTTGTTTTTGCTCTGAGTCTGTTGTCAGACTCTGCTGCATTCAGGAAGTGGCTTTTTTAAAGGCAGAAACAATAAAGAAGGGGACTTTAGCATCTACAACTAGCATCGCGATGCATCGTGATATTGAATCGGTTGGAGTCGTTGAGGATCATCGTAATCAAATTGTGAAGATTCACACCCCTAATGCAAAAAGAGCCATTTGGGCTGAATAGGGCTGGGTTCCATTTCTAATGCTAGGATACCAATACCAGCAACCTTAAAGCTATAGTGCGTAGTCTTTAATCAGCGAAACATGGTTGTTGGTGAAGGCCACACCCCCACCCTCCACCTGGCCCCGCCTCTCTCCTCCTCAATAACAACATTTAAAGCTACAGACACAGAAGTGGCACGTCCCAAGGAAAGTTAATTGTTGGATTGGCTCTAGTGGCTGTAATTCTGCACCAAGGCTGAATTTCGGGAAAGAGACTTCAGATACAGTATTAGGGGACCACTAAGGTCTATATAAAAGAGACTTCAGATACAGTATTAGGGGACCACTGAGGTCTATATAAAAGAGACTTCAGATACAGTATTAGGGACCACTAAGGTCTATATAAAAGAGACTTCAGATACAGTATTAGGGACCACTAAGGTCTATATAAAAGAGACTTCAGATACAGTATTAGGGGACCACTAAGGTCTATATAAAGAGACTTCAGATACAGTATTAGGGGACCACTAAGGTCTATATAAAAGAGACTTCAGATACAGTATTAGGGGACCACTAAGGTCTATATAAAAGAGACTTCAGATACAGTATTAGGGGACCACTAAGGTCTATATAAAAGAGACTTCAGATACAGTATTAGGGGACCACTAAGGTCTATATAAAGAGACTTCAGATACAGTATTAGGGGACCACTAAGGTCTATATAAAGAGACTTCAGATACAGTATTAGGGGACCACTAAGGTCTATATAAAGAGACTTCAGATACAGTATTAGGGGACCACTAAGGTCTATATAAAAGAGACTTCAGATAAAGAGGTAGGGGACCATTAAGGCCTTTATAAAAGAGACTTCAGATACAGGTCTAGCTCCCTCAGCTAAAAGAGACTAAAACTAAAAGAAACTAAATAATACTGTTAATTACAATTATTTCTGAGACAATTAATTGTACATTTGTAACATCTGTAATAGTTTAGAACAGCTTTAAATACTTCGTTTGACAGCCTTTATGTAAATGGAAGCAATCTCGGCATGCCGAACTGTGTGTGTGTGTGTGTGTGTGTGTGTGTGTGTGTGTGTGTGTTTTGCGTATGCTTTTATGAATGTCAAATATAACTAAATAATAATTTTACACACGATAAGCCCAGATGACTCCATCTGTTGTGCTGCTTCCCAACTGAGAGGACAATGGAGCTTTTCCTTCCTCTACATATCTCTATTAATCTCACTTTCAATTTAATGGCCCATTGGCCAGCCAGAGGAGGCCCCTAAAAAGATGAATCCACCGCTCAGCCTGGGGGAGAGTCAGTCCACAGGAAACCTGCGGGAGCTCTTTAACATTAGGACACTGGAGGGAAAGAACATGTAAATGAAGATGAGCAGAAGGTGTGATGGTCTCCTGCTGCTGAGAGATTGGCTCCACTAGGGATTGGCCGATACTAGTTTTTCAGAGACGATAATAATCATAATAATAGGTTATCCCTAGGCTCCGCGGGGGTTGGGTGTCAGCTAGAGTCGCAGTTTGTTGTTGTTTGGGGTGATTTTGGGTAACGCATTCTCATGAATGATATTGGAAGAAAATGTACACACACCACGGCGTATGATATCCTACGAAGCTAGGAGACCGCCGTAGCTCGAAAAGCTACAAAAAGTTAAGCTCTGTAATTCGTAACCATTCCGCTGTATGCAGAACATTGACGGTGGAAAGAGGTCGGGGTCAATGGGTGGGCGTTAACATATAGGAGTTGAAAGCCAGAGAATGGAGAGAGAGAGTCTTTCACCCCAGGAAATGTGTGTTCTTCATGTGTGTTTTAATGCAAAACTTGATCTTTTTCCTAATCTTAGTCATTTTGGTGCGTAATCGTAACTTTCCTCGCAGCAAAACACTCATATTTTGCGTACTAAACTTAAAGGTCCCATGGCATGAACATTTCCCTTTCAGGTTTTTTAACATTAATATGCGTCCCCCCCAGCCTGCCTATGGCCCCCCAGTGGCTAGAAATGGTGATAGGTGTAAACCGAGCCCTGGGTATCCTGCTCTGCCTTTGAGAAAATGAAAGCTCAGATGGGCCGATCTGGAATCTTTACCCTTATGAGGTCATAAGGGGCAAGGTTACCTCCCCTTTCTCTGCTTTGCCCGCCCAGAAAATTTGGCCCCCCCATGAGAGAGAGACGTCATGGCTTTCAAACAGCAAAGCATGGTTGTTGGTGAAGGCCACACCCCCACCCTCCACCTTGCCCTGTCTCTCTCCTCGATAACATTTAAAGCTAAAGCTAAGGAAAGCTCATAGTGGGACTGGCTCTAGTGGCTGTAATTCTGCACCAAGGCTGAATTTCAGGAAAGAGACTTCAGATACAGTATTAGGGGACCACTAAGGTCTATATAAAAGAGACTTCAGATACAGTATAAGGGGACCACTAAGGTCTATATAAAAGAGACTTCAGATACAGTATTAGGGGACCACTAAGGTCTATATAAAAGAGACTTCAGATACAGTATTAGGGGACCACTAAGGTCTATATAAAAGAGACTTCAGATACAGTATTAGGGGACCACTAAGGTCTATATAAAAGAGACTTCAGATACAGTATTAGGGACCACTAAGGTCTATATAAAAGAGACTTCAGATACAGTATTAGGGACCACTAAGGTCTATATAAAAGAGACTTCAGATACAGTATTAGGGGACCACTAAGGTCTATATAAAGAGACTTCAGATACAGTATTAGGGACCACTAAGGTCTATATAAAAGCATCCAAAGAGTAACATGTCATGGACCCTTTAACAACTACTCAAATCTCTTTTACATTCACCATTCACACACATTCACACCCTGTGTCCGAGGCTGCCATACAAGGTGCCACCTGCTCATCAGATAACCACTCACACACATTCACACTCCGATGGCGCAGCATCAGGGACGCATCGACATGGGACAGCAGGGCCGTACTACCAACCTTGCGATCTGCAGGCGACCGCTCTACCACGGAGCCACAGCTGCCTCTTATTCACAGAACATAAATACTGTATGCATCCTAAGAGAAGTTTGATGCAAAAATAAACTGTGTGCAGAGGTTTTAATGCAAATTTTGCAACAGGAAATGAAAGCAACAGAAACAAAAGAAAGCACCGGTTTCATTTTGAGACTGAATGTGATATGAATGCAGTTAATTAATTCCTACAATGTGAGTTATGACCTTTGATGACCAGATCCAAGACTGTAATAAATAACCCACAGCAGACAGGTGTTGATATGAGACAGCGAGGACGTCGGCGAGAACAAAGCAGCCACAGACAAAGAAACTGTACTGGACGTTTGTGTCACTGCATCTTGGAAATTGCACACATGAATATTCATGCATATATAATGCGCATAATGTGAAATGTGCTGCGAGGCGGAACACGGCACACAACAAAATGTTTCTAAACGTTCTGTAAAGCAGTGATGATAAAACGGTGAGAGCCACAATCTGTCGAAGCACACGGCCATTTTTTGTGATGTTAGTTTTGTGTTACACAAGCTGCAAATGCGCCACATACTGTGTGTCACCCACGGGTGCGATGGAGCATAGACCTGCCTGAATTTTTCTTTTTAAAACTCAGACACAAAGAACAAGGAGGCTGAGAGAAGCTGGAAGATGATGCAGTCTGTCAAGGTAATAGTTACAAGATTCCAGATGGGCCCATCTGAGCTTTCATTTTCTCAAAGGCAGACCAGGATACCCAGGGCTCAGTTTACACCTATCACCATTTCTAGCCACTGGGGGGTCATAGGCAGGCTGGGGGGACTCATATTAATGTTAAAAAACTTATAAAGTGACATTTTCCTGCCATGGGATCTTTAAGACTAGAAAAGCGCCGTATAAAAACAATCCATTTACATTTATGAACTCGGTTAAAACTAGTACAGTGTAAGAAATATGCTCGTCATAAATTCTCAGGAAAGAGACTTCAGATACAGTATTAGGGACCACTAAGGTCTATATAAAAGAGACTTCAGATACAGTATTAGGGACCACTAAGGTCTATATAAAAGAGACTTCAGATACAGTATTAGGGGACCACTAAGGTCTATATAAAAGAGACTTCAGATACAGTATTAGGGACCACTAAGGTCTATATAAAAGAGACTTCAGATACAGTATTAGGGACCACTAAGGTCTATATAAAAGAGACTTCAGATACAGTATTAGGGGACCACTAAGGTCTATATAAAAGAGACTTCAGATACAGTATTAGGGACCACTAAGGTCTATATAAAAGAGACTTCAGATACAGTATTAGGGGACCACTAAGGTCTATATAAAAGAGACTTCAGATACAGTATTAGGGACCACTAAGGTCTATATAAAAGAGACTTCAGATACAGTATTAGGGACCACTAAGGTCTATATAAAAGAGACTTCAGATACAGTATTAGGGGACCACTAAGGTCTATATAAAAGAGACTTCAGATACAGTATTAGGGGACCACTAAGGTCTATATAAAAGAGACTTCAGATACAGTATTAGGGACCACTAAGGTCTATATAAAAGAGACTTCAGATACAGTATTAGGGACCACTAAGGTCTATATAAAAGAGACTTCAGATACAGTATTAGGGACCACTAAGGTCTATATAAAGAGACTTCAGATACAGTATTAGGGGACCACTAAGGTCTATATAAAAGAGACTTCAGATACAGTATTAGGGGACCACTAAGGTCTATATAACAGAGACTTAGTAAGGACCAAGTGTCTAAAAAAAATGAGCAAACATACCTTTGTCACCGCCGGGTGTGTCAAAATTAACTCTACTGTAAATTTTGCATTGTATACCATTTAATAAATAAATACTAATCAATTCTAGTCACTTCTACTTTGCTTTTTTTTGGTCAATGTAAATTAAACTGAACACTTCCTATAGGGGTTTTACATTACAGCTGATCCAAAAGGGGAGGGGGGGGGATAGTGTGTGTATTGATTGTTAAAGAGCAAGGCTTTAAATTGACATTGGCTAAAATACCCAAATGCGTGTAAAAAATGAACTTTGGAGGGTAACGTTGTAAAGTTACGAGCCCATTTGGCTGGTGATTAATGTAGCAAACAACACTGTGTCTGTTTCATCGGCAGGTTGTCATTTACAATATCCACCTGGAGAATTCTGGGTATTGCCCGGCCAAGCGGTGTCTTGTCTGTGTGTGTGTGTGTGTGTGTGTGTGTGTGTGTGTGTGTGTGTGTGTGTGTGTGTGTGTGTGTGTGACCTGACATCAGCAGTGTGGACTGCTCTCCAACTGCAACCTTCACTCTGAACGATTACAATAATTACAATTGATTTCCAGTTTCCTCTGTCTGTGTGTGTCTGTGTGTGTGTGTGTGTGTGTGTGTGTGTGTGTGTGTGTATGTGTGTGTGACTGCAGATACTCTGTAACTCAGGCACATGTTGTTTCTTGTGTCATTGATCTTTTGTACATGAAAGAATTGAGTTTATTTACTGTACGAGGTAGTTTAAGTTGTTTTATTCTATTTATTTCTTTAAGTGATTCTGTGGTTGCAGCTTTTTCAAACAGCTTGTTGAAATGCAGCTTTAGTGGTTTTTGTCATTTACAGTATCCACCTAGAGAATTCTGGGTAAGGCCCCGTCCATACGGGTGTCTGCTTCGTACTGTAGTTGTTTTGAATTAGAGCCCGACTGATAAAGGATTTTTAAGGCCGATACCGATAAAAATCCGATATTCCGATATATCGGCCAATATATATATATATATATTTTAAAATCCAGAAACGCGTAACAAAACATAAACAGATTTCCCTAACATTTATTAGGCAGGAAAAAACAAATTGCATAGTTTCATCGCTGTTTTCCACATGTTTTTTTCCATTCTTTCAGCTTTGACTGGTGCTCTTCGTGGTTTAATGGCACCGACTGGAGAAAGAGCTCCTCAAAACGTCTATCTCAACGCACGTGATTCCTTTTGTTTGCAGAACAGTAGTGGATGGAAAATCCCATTGATTCTCCACACTATATATTCTACTAATTCCCTGAGATCCGCTGCCTCCACCTCTGTGTTCTTCTGCCTTGTGAAAATTGGACGGGGTCAGAGAGCTTTGATGGGGGTCAACAGCAATCTGTTTCTGTCCTGTCGCGCTGACACAGAGGAAACTTGACTGTGTTAAAATGAAGTAAAGAAATCAGAGACACTTTCTGCAGAGAGCAACAGAATCGTGGTGAAAGAAAAGAGACATTTAACTGACTTTATTGACTCAAGCAGACTAAAACCCAAAGGCTGGTCAGGAACTGTTACCGTGTGACGTAGCCCAGTTCAGACCAACGATTCGGTCTGAGGCCTTCTGAATCCTGCCACTTCCATTCACACCAACGCGACAACACGTGTAATTCAATCCTTTTTATTGATCCCCAGTTGGCACATTACTGTTTTCACTTTGTTTTTGTTATAGATCACTACACACAGGCCTGAAATACACATATGCACAGATGGAGAGGTTTTAGAGGGAGGGGGAGTGGGGGGGTCCCAAGAACCTTGGCAGTGCCCAGGAGGTAAACTGGCACCACACTCGGTATTTTGGTCCGTATGGAGACTTGAACCAGCAACCCTCCGGTTGTCAACCCAACTCCCTACCGACTGAGCTACTCATCTCCATAGCAACGCCCTTTTGTACTAGTACGACTAGGCTTTTTTGTAGCTAACTATATCATTTGCGTATGAATGTGGCTAACGTTAGTGATAGTGAGCCCTCTCTTCAGTAACTCTCTAGCTCACGCGTTGAGCCTCCGTAAAATGGATTATGGATCATTTTTATCGTAGCTGACTTTACAATCTGACTTCTCTATTGGCTGTTGAAACAAGAGACGTCTCTTCCGTTCTAAAACCAGCCTCTGGAGACTCCACCAGCTGAGTTGCAGCAACGCCATCAGCTGGTCTGAGTCGAGCTGAGATTGGCCGGTTCAGACCGCTGAAACTTTTCTCTGTGGCGTTCTAAAATATATATATACATACATATGTATATATATATATATATATATATCAGCCCTCAGTGCTGCTGTGTCCCTCTCTGCATTCATTGAGCCTATATGACCATGTAGGATGGCTCACTATAGGGAATTACACACACTTCAACAGGCAGTGGACACTTAAACCTTAACTGTGTGTCTGAATGGGAAGACTGGCTCTGCTGTGTGTTCTGTGTTGTGAGCATGTTTGTGATTTGTATAACTACATTTGTATTCTAGTTATTTATAATGACCAGTGTGCATATATATATATATATATATATATATATATATATATATATATATATATATATATATATATATATATATATATATATATATAGTAGATCACAGACTGGTATATATCAGTCATGCTATAAAGTTGAATAAAACCCCCACAATTCAATAACAGTAATGATTCAATCCTTCATTTTACTTGCAAAAAGCGTTGTATGGAACCATCCAATGTATTTTTTAGGCAATTTGGTTTTAATGAACCTGTATTTCTGATACAGAAACTTTGAAAACAGGTCAAATTTGACCCAAGGACAACAAGAGAGTTAAAAACACTTACATCTGCTCATGTGTTCTTCAAGGCAAAGCTGCACACTGTACATTTAGGGTTGTAGTTGTTTTAAAATCCTCCTGAGCGTGACTGTGTTGTTGCTTTGTGTGTCTGCAGAAGGTAGTGGGAACCCGGTGAAAGGTCGACGGCCGCCGAGCACATTTGTATTCATGAAAACAACAAGAATCTGCTGATGGGTGTGTTCGAGTGCGGAAAAGTGTTGAGATATCGTTTTACTGTGTTTGTCTTTAGTTGGTAATGCACCCCGGCTCTGGTGCTCTCATTAAAGTGTAATACAGAGCTGGTGTCCGTTATAGAGGAATCATTTAATAGGAAGGTTGTGGTCTCTGCACTCTGATCCTGAACTCTGGCAATTACTGGATGTATCTATACGTTCGTCTCTCCTCCGCTCGGCCTTCGGCGTGGTTACCTTTAATGGTGGAAGAGTTATTCAGATCCTTTACTCCTTTCTCTAGTTTTTTCTCTAGGTCATGGTCTGTCACACTCTGCTCCGAGCCCATTTGTTCTCACTGAAGATATACATTTAGAAACACCTCACAACACAGTTTTATTGTTTGTTTTTTAACGATAAGCATAAGACACAACAAAGAGTGCATTGTTGTTTTCTGTAACTGCCATTTTCCCCAGCTCGGCGCCAAGACCGACACAAGTGTCTCTGCTATTTTAAGACTGTCCTCCGCCCACGTCGTTTAACCCTTGTGCAACTTTGTGTTTTTCCGGATTGAAATGTCAACATTTTGTTGATCTTTTTCTACAGTTTTCTACAGTTTTCTAGATGTTCTTGTCAATTTTATTCCAATTTTTTGACGTTTTTTTAATTATGTTTTTGTCAAGTTTAAAAAAAAAAAATGTTGCTTTTTCCAATTTTTTGGATGTTTTTTTCTAATTTTCTGATTTTGTTGTTAATTTTTTCAGCATTAAAAAAAACAAAATGTAGATTTTTTTCCTGCGTTTTTGTAGTTTGTTTTTCAACATTTGTCACTTTTTTCAACGTTCTTTTGTCATAGGTCTGATATAGAAAAATTTTCTAAACGGGTCAATTTGATCTGAGGACAACAGGAGGGTTAAATAGCAAGTGCACCTGATCCCATCTTTTCGTGCATGGGCGTGCTGGTCTGACAGGGTGGTGTGTTCCAGACGGTGCTCATGAAATGGCGTATGTATGACCAATTCATATACCACTATTGGAAAAAGTGACAAACATAGAAAAAAAAGCGTCAAAAGTGTTGAAAAAAGGGACAAAGACATAAGAAAAAGTTACAAACATCGATAAAAAGCGTCAACAAAAGTGCTGATTTTCAATTTTGACGGGAAGACAACACAAGGGTTAAGGAGAATGGGAGATGATCTCTGATTGGTTTATTGCACGTTACGCCCAAAACACACCCATGAATAAATGAAGACACTAAGTACAACCCTTTTGGACCATGAGCCCAGCACACAGACCTTCTTTTCTGCCTAAAAGTGGATTTGGACAGTCCCAAACCTGCACCAGACTCTTCACGATCATTAAAATAGGGCCCTTAGTCTTACCGTCCTCCCATATGTTTCAGTGTTCATTGTAGAGGCCCGCCAGGCCAGATTTCTTTCTTTTAATGGCAAAAAGAACAGCAAATATCCATTATGTTTCCCCTATAGCCTATTGATTCTGACGCAACCCACTTCTGGGAGCGAGACAACTCTCTGTGGTTAGTTCAAGTCTGTCACAGCTGGACAATCGAGTGTGTTATCTGCTAAAGTCAGTTGAATCGTTGTCGGTAGCATAGCGGTTACAAACATCCTCGGTAATGAACTAACATGCCGACGGATACAGTGTTGTTGTGTTGTTATCTGAGCTGGACCAGAGAATACTTGGTTAAAACAGATGGGTGATGCACTGTTCTCCCTGTTAGCCCCAACACACACACACACACACACACACACACACACACACACAGCATCTGCCAGGCTACAGCAGTCAACTTAAGGCAAACAATAGTGAAACTATCCTAACTCGCTACTAACTCTTAGAAACTGTTGCTTTCTATCTTTCAGTTTACATCTGTGCATTGGCACCGTTGTTATGGTTACTTGCAGGCTAGGGTGTACCCCCACACACACACACACACACACACACACACACACACACACACACACTTTTCAAAATCCAGTATTGTGTCTCTTTGGAAGAATGTATTATTATTATCATTATGATCAACTTACTTCATGTATTTTGTATCACTATAGTCCCTAAATGTATGTAGAAATGCAGGAAATGGGATTTTAGACCCTCCCCCACACACACACACACACACACACACACACACACACACACACACACACACACTTCTCAAACCAAAGTCTCACCCTTGCTTGCAGGTATGTTTTGCACTGATTAAGAACCGTGATCTATCTGTTGATGATTTTAATATCAGGTATAGTTTTTTTGTGTTTTTTTGTATGTTTTTGTAGCGGTCCTGGCCGTCTGTGTTGAAAAGAAATCATTTCTACAATGACACATACGCATAAACACCCTCTGCACTACGTTTCACCCTCACTCTGGGCTCGGCCTATTGGCTCTCCCTCTAGGTTGGCTGTGACACTTTGTTCTAGTTTGTTCCCGCAGTTGATGGCCAATAAAAAGAGCAAAGCATGATGGGAGTTTACCAAATAAAATGAGTTCAGCCAAAGGCAAAAGCTTAAAGCAGAAAAAAACCCGGAGTCCATGCCAGAGGCTGGGGTTGGGTTGGGTCGTGGAGCACAAACACAGAAACAGCCAGACTGGGTTGTGTGTGATGAATGAAAAAACACATTCACACTCGCAATGTATGGGCAGCAGCTGCATGCATAAATACATACATACATGCATAAATACATACATACATACATAAATACATACATACATACATGGAAATCGTCACATCACGCATGCACAAGCACACGGCAAAGGTCAGAGGTCAGTGTGAAAGTCACCTTCATGCTTAATGTGAAGAATGTGTCAGGATCCAAGCACACAACACACACTTTTCTATGTTCTGTTGTCATCTTCTGTTTTGTATCTGTGTTATTTTTTCTACGCTGATGTCCTCGTGGGGACCTCGTGCGGCATTTTCTGTCAAAGTCTGATTTTTTTTTTAACACTAAGGACATTTTTTGGACAGTGATGAGATGTTTTGGGAGGTCAGGGTCATTTTTGTTTAACTTGAGGGGATTCCTGGAAAGCAAGGACATTTCTAGAAAGGGAGAGGTCACTTTTGGCGAGTACATTTTGGAAAGCTTAGACAAAGTGTGAACACCATACACCAAGTGAGGACATACTTGAAAAACATTTCTGGATATTGAAGACATTGGAAAATGAAATCAGCTGGGAAATATTTCAATAAAGTGATGCTTTTGGAAAGTAAGGACATTTTGGATGCTCTTTCAACCTTAAATTGACTGTTTTAGGGTTAAGACTTTAGGGTTAATGTTAGAATTAGGGTATGGCCAAATGTAGGGGCTCGGAAATGTGTAATGTCAACGAGGGTCCTCACAAGTATATAAGCTCGGAAATGTGTAATGTCAACGAGGGTCCTCACAAGTATATAAACTCGGAAATGTGTAATGTCAACGAGGGTCCTCACAAGTATATAAGTACACATGTAGCATCTGGATTAACATGCAATCCCCTGTAATGGACAATGCTCTCCTGATGTCATCACTTTGGCCTGCAGTAATGTGATCAGCGCACACACACACACACACACACACACACACACACTCACACACACACACACACACACTCTCACACACACACACACACACACACACACACACACACACACACACACACACACACACACACAACTGATCTGAGTAATGTAGAGGTTTTATTCCTAGAGGAATGCAAACAGAGTAAGAGATCAATAAAAGCCACTCAGACGTCTCACAGCAGCGAAGGCCGGTATGCTTTCTGAACACACGCACGCACACATGCACACACACACACACACACACACACACACACACACACACACACACACACACATTGTCAAGAAAACGTGCCACATAATCAAGGATTTTTGCCCACAACAATCACAGAAAAACTCCTTTCTGGAAGGATTGGGAAGTGGAACTTTGTGGAGACTACTTGTGACACACCCACCAAACAATAGAAAACATAACTCAAAGCCCGTTGCACACCGTTTCGAGGAAACCTGTCGCTCAACGCGGAAACCGTAGCAAAACGTTGCGCACAACGTGCCCCAATTTGTGACACCAGATCCAGTGGCAAAACACCCCTCTTGATCACAAACAGTTGGTTTCTTCCACATCCTGCTTGTAGAATAGGAAGCCAACTAGTTGAGTAATCTTTTGGAGGGAGAAGGTCTTAGTTATGGATCCTGAAAACAGACAAAAGGTACAACTCAAATGCAGAATTCACACAACAAACAACAGACTATTAACTGAAATGTAAGCACACAAATTAGAAATTAAAGAGTGTCATGTCCTACTAGCAACAAATTGTTTTTTAGTAAGACATTCACACTTTGAGTTTTCTTGCTGAACCACTGAGAAAGGTTACTTCCTCACATGCAGGTTTGCTTCTGGGTCAAAACCTATAACACTGGTAATACACTTATATATGACTATCAGGATCAATTAGCTAGCTCAGCCCCATTTTAACGTCAACATTCGTCTTCCTTCATCTTCTCCAACTTTTAAAGCCGTAGTAGTCCATTTTTTATGAACAATAAATCAATGTATAATGTTAAATGGGTAACTTCAACCTTTAACTTCTAACCTGGACCCTATTTTCCTGTGTTTTTTGGGTCTAAGTGACTAATGGGAACAATACTCTTTGACATTGGTCAGGTATTGAGCGAGAAACAAGCTACAGTGTAAGTTAATAGGGCAATTATAGATAGATAGATAGATAGATAGATAGATAGATAGATAGATAGATAGATAGATAGATAGATAGATAGATAGATAGATAGATAGATAGATAGATAGATAGATAGATAGATAGATAGATAGATAGATAGATAGATACTTTTTTACATTGTAATTTCCCCTTGCAGGATTAATAAATTATACATCATTCTTATTACTTTATTCATCCCAAAGGACATTTTAGAATGGGCTTATATTAACGTTCCCAAAAGTGCTTGTTGCATTGACAGGCTCAGATTAATGTACCTGACAAGATTATGGATTTCCAATGAGGTCGACCTTTCTGTTAAACAGTACGATTATTTTTTTAAACATAAAAATATCTGCTAAATTGCTGATTCCCCATTTTCCCCATAGGGTTACATGGCAGCCTGGTCTGTGGCTGCCGCTTACAGCGCTTAATACTGGACCAATTGCAAAGATTGTTGTTCTTATTGGTCACGTACACACAAAAACATAGATACATAGGGTCCAGGTTTTAAAAAGAAATGGAATTACCCATTAAAGGTGTTCATTGTGAGGACAAACCCACATAGCAGTATCACCAGCTCTCCTTTTTAGCTCCTAGTTTTGGTTTTCACTCTCAGCTGCCAGCTCGGCGCCAAACGGCAGACAAAGTTAGTCTGCTGTGTGAAAAAGTCTATTAGATGATGAATTTTGAACCCGTGGCATGTCCTCACAAGTGCCATTAATAATGTACTGGAGACCCTGTGGAGCCGAATGTCACGTTGTTTGGTAACATGATGCCAGTGTGATGATGAGTAGCAGGAGGTGGGGGGGGGGGATCTATCAGAGGTGATGAATGAGAGGAAGGAGAAAGAGAGAAGAGGGTCCATGCCTTTTAATAGAATGTGACGATCAACATCCACTCTGCATGTCCACGTAATGTGCTCTTTTTGCCACTTAAATGCTTAGCTTGTTAGTGTAAATGTGATATTCTCGTTCTCTTTAGGGGAATAGGGGAGTAGGCCCGCATGACTCAGGGAAAAACATACTTGAATCATGATTTCTTTTGCTTAGAATTGATATCACGAATCTATGCCATGATTTTTTTGACCATGACAAAACAAAACAAATGGGCAGGACACCTACAGCACATGTCTCATCACCACAAGCCTGTTACCATGGAGGCTCCAATGAAGAGAAGGGAGAGCATCAGCATTTACACCTACAAAATTTTAAAAAATCAAAGTTATTCAAAAGTGAAATCAGTGAACAGGGTGAATCGAGATTGCGATTTTATAACGATTCATCGTGCTGTCCTAATTGGGGAATATTATTTTTTAGTGTCAAATCCTAACAGCTGTTTTCTCATGCTACTTCCCAAATAGAGTGGGCCGGGACCACTCTTTATAATTAACAAAGACTCTATAGATGTCTACATAAATATGATCTTGTGTATATGATATGATCGAAGACAGCAGTAAGCGGAACCTGCTTTTAATTATGACAATTGAAATCGAACGCTCATTTTGTTCGGTTTTTAACTTAATACGGAAAATCGCGACACCCCTGTGGCTTATACTTTATTTTATATGGATTATGTGTGAATTGTACTCCAGGATTACGCCCTTAGCATTTAATCCTTGTTGTCTTCCCGTCAAAATTGAAAATCAACCCTTTTTCTTATGTTTTTGTCCCTTTTTCAACACTTTTGTCGCTTTTTTTTGAATGTTTGTCACTTTTTCAATACTACGTAACACTAACTTATTAACTTTAGCTTTACAGTTATTTTTTGAATTTATGGTCAATAAACCTCATTTATAGGAAATTATACCTAATGTTTGAGTTAGAAAAGCAGAAATTAGGAATTATTGAGACTAAAATTAAAGGAATGGATGTTGATGATAATCACAGACTGGAATATGTCAACTTTTACTCTCAATACTATTTCAAAAACACTTCAATTTGGTTTAAAATGCTATAAAATTGAATAAGACGCCCCAAAATTAATGAAAGTAGAGATTTGTACTTGGCAAAGAGCATTGTGTGGAATCAATCATGTTATTTTGGGGAATTATAAAGAACATTTGACCCGAGGACAACATGAGGACAACATGAGGACAACATGAGGACAACATGAGGTCAACATGAGGGTTAATGTGGACTGATGTCTGTTGTTTCAGTTTGCCAGAAGCTGTGAACAAAGACAGACAACACAAGGAAGGTCAAGGCAATGGAATATATATCTCTGCTTATATGTTAGCTCCTATGTTGGAAAAATGGAAATGGAAGCTCATATCAAAGTAGAAATGATCTTTCACAGCCGAAGAGATAACATAATGTGCATTTGAAGATGCATGTTGATTGTGTGTATGGTAACACAGCGGTATATGTGGACACAAATCCTCTGTAGCGTTTAGCTTGTGTCTGACTGTTCAGCGCTTCTACCATCGGCCGCATTGGAAATAGAAAGTGACAAAGGCAGTGTTCATGTTTCTATGCCCAGTCAAGGGTATGCATGTATGCTAATGTATGTGTGTTTGTGTATCTGTGTCAGTGTCACGCAGTAAGACTGTGTGCTGGCCCCGTGGCCCTGGTTGTCTCTGGGGGCCCCAGGGGGGAGCACAGAGGCGGGGGTCCCTCCGACTGGCAGGTTGTCATGGGAGATTGGTCACGAGGGGATGGAGGATCAAGGTTTTTTATTATGCAGGTTTAGCTGCTAATATCACCACTGCAGAGGGTTGGTCCTGCTGCACACTGTTTGAGATTCAATACACACAAGGAAGAAATGGGGGTCCGGGGTATTCTAAGATTTCTTTACCCTCCGTTTTCAAAATGTTTCTATATCATAAATTTGGGTTTCAAATTGTCAAAAGAAATAAAGTGGTTGGTTCCATATACAACTCTCTTCACGGGTCAATTAACTGATCAGTTCACTACTTTCACTGAATTTGGGAGTTTTAGGTAATTTTATAGCATTTGAAAAAAGAGAAAGGATATATTGGATAAGATCAAACAACACAATTTAATTCTTCTAAATGAAACCTCACATTCATCGTTAATACAATACAAATGTTCTATAGGCTCAGTCTTATGGAGCACCTCCAGGATCTTGGAAATTGAAACTGAGCATTTCTTTGCGACTTAAACAACTTTTGAACGTACAGATGTTCTGACTAGAGATGGTCCGTTACCATTTTTTGTTTCCCGATACCGATTCTGGTACCTGAACTATATGCATATTGGCCGATACCGAGTACTGATCCAGTACCAGTGTGTCACGTATTTTATTATACTACTATCCCAGTATGGATGTAGTATGGATCAGTTAGACAGTCGGTTATAATGGAAAAAGAACATAAACTACTTTAACGTAGATTTTCCTTAGGGCTTCATTACTTGGTATCGGATCGGTGCATAAACTCCAATACTTTCCGATACCGATACCAGCGTTTTAGGCAGTATCGAACATCTCTAGTGACGAAACAAGCTCCTACCCGAGGCTATTTTGCAGAAGCACTATAGTTTTGACCGGTGCTTAGCGCATTTCTGATTGGTTTACCAATAAACCAGAGCACCTTTTTCTCCCAATGCTGTGTGGACTAGCCAGACCTTCCTTTGCCCCGCTGTGGAGGATGGTCTGGCTATGCGAGACTATATGGCAGTACTATATTTACCTTCATCAAATCGCCTGAAAAGGACACCAGGCTGCTACCATACAGACCTCTACACACATCACACTGATCGCTTGCTGCTCAACATTTCTCCGTTGGACGACATAACACCACGGTGAATTTTAGCCTGCATGCATGAATATTCAAATCCCAAAATCTAATACATACCCATCAAATATTCTTATATTCTGATCCAGCCCGATGCATGGCAAGATGGATTATATTCATGGTTATCTTTGTGTTATCTTCACACTAAAAAGTTTCCCTGTTAATGTGGTGTTGAAAGCGACAGAAATATTTTGACCCACTCTGGAGAAATAGATCTAGATAGAAAGAGATAAAAAAAAATCCCTCACAGAAATGCAATGGTCTAAAAAGAAGAAAGGCAGGAGGAACAAATAAGGGAGTAGAGAACAAAGAGAAGCAGAGTAAGAGATGGAGAGCGACTGGCAGTCAGAGGGGAAAGGAGAAGAAGCATTATATGAGCAGCGCTACAGAGGAGATTGTCATTTCAAGCCTTCACATTGGTAACAGGACATGGCCGTCACGCTCCACAAACCTGCAGGTCACCTCACCTCTTTTTTTTTTCTTTTTCTCTCTCTTTTCACCCGTCTATCTGCCTGTCTATCTGTCTCATATTCTGATCTGCAGACAGTTTTAACGCTGTGGCAGAACAGGAGCAAGGTCTGACTGCAGTAGGAGAAGAAAGAAAGAAAATAAGAGAGTTGTCTCTCCTTTGACAAATCCCCGGTAGCTGAGTACAGAAGCAGAAGGGGAGACGAGCGTCTCACTGGGATTCTGTGGTTTAACTTTGCGTCCCACATGGGACACACACAGGACCTTTGGTCAGGATGTCAGGGGGACAAGCTGCAAGCAAGACGAAGGGTAGAACAAAAAAATATTACTACCATATTACTTTACACTTGGATGAATCACTTTGAGTCATTTCTTAAGGAAAAAGTTAATAATCTTGATTCCAGCTTAATAGGGTCTAATCATTTCAGCTGTACTTGTAGGCCGGTATATTGTTGGGTAGTTTAATTCATAATAAAAGTATTTTATGAACATGTGTATTGTGTGCAACAATCTTCATTTGAACAATATTTCCCTCTGAAATGTAGAAGTAGAAAGTGGCATGAAATAAAAAGACTCAAGTGAAGTAGAAGTGCCTTGAATTTGTACTTAAGTACAGTACTTGAGTACATGTACTTTCCAGGATTGCCTGTAAGGACGGAGGAGAACCTCTCACTCCTAAATGTGACTTCCCTCTGAAGCAGCTTTCCCCGTAGAGAGGCCACAGTAGTGTCCAGCGAGGGCTGGAGTCAGCTGCCCCCTGCTGCCCGTGGCTGCTACTGCAGGACGGAGCCCTGCCTGCTGCAGCGCTGCCGGCAGACCGAGAAAGGATCAGAGACTTTGAATCTCTGCAGAGGGACTCCAGATAAAGATCAAACTTACTTATAATCTTATGAACATAAAAAATAAATGAATCCCCCTTTTTATTCCCCCGTGTTCAAGTATTTTACCTAAATATGATGTATTATATCAAGAGAGAGGCCTAATATATGACTTATCTGCAGCACCATAGGCACCACACTCAATCTATGGCTGTTATCTTGATGTGTGTGTGTGTGTGTGTGTGTGTGTGTGTGTGTGTGTGTGTGTGTGTGTGTGTGTGTGTGTGTGTGTGTGTGTGTGTGTGCGTGTGTTATCATTTTAAATTGAAAAGAGCAGCATTTCGGGGTCCATTTCATAATGCCAACTCCTCTGATCAATAAATCATTTTCAAACATTGCTGATCGGAGACCACAGCTGTCTATACGGGGAACTGTGTGTGTGTGTGTGTGTGTGTGTGTGTGTGTGTGTGTGTGTGTGTGAGAGAGAGAGTGTGTAAGCGACCAGTACAGGCGCATGCCTTCGTATCTCTTTGTGTTCCTGCAGCTGGAAGCGAGCAGGGGAATGTGTCTACCAGTGCAGTAGGGTCTATGCAGTATAAGGCAATGGAGCATGATTTAATGACAGAACACCTCAGTGACACACACACACACACACACACACACACACACACACACACACACACACACACACACACAGTCTTTGTATATGTCTCCTTCTCTTGCAGCAGTGTATTTGCAGTAATATCAGTGTATGTGTTACCTAGTGTGTGTGTGTGTGTGTGTGTGTGTGTGTGTGTGTGTGTATATATTTGTGTGTGGCTCCATACGTGCTCTATAGTATCTGCTGCAGAGCTCAACCACTGCTCTGTCCATTGTTCCCCCTCTCCTCTCGTCTTCCCTTGTTTTCTCTCTCTTCTTCTTTTTTCTCCCCTCCTCTTCTTTTCTTTCCTCTCCCCTTTTTTGTCTCCTATCCTCTTTTTTTCCCTCTCCTATGTTTTCTCTCTTCTATCTTTGTTCTTGTCTTCTTTTGTCCTCTTAATTTTTGCCCGATCGTTTACTCTTTCCATTCTTCTCCTTTGTCTTCTCCATCTCTTCTCATGTCTCTTCTACTCTTCTCTCTTGATTCTATTACTGGTGTCCTATTTGCTTTTGTCTTTCTTCCTCTTAATCTTTCTCTCTTTGTTCTCTGCTTTTCTATTTTTGTCCTTGTCTTTGTTATCTTGTATTTTCTGTCTGTCCTCTTCTCTTCTTGTCTTGTTCTCCTCACTCATTGTTTTCCTCTTCTTTGATGTCCTCTTCTCTTTGTCCTCTCCTCTATTCTTTTGTCCCTTTATTTGTCTTTCTATTTGTTCTCTTCTTTTGTCTTTTTGGCTTTTGCCCTCCCATCTTATCTTTTATGTCCCACTCTTACTATTCCGCTTCTTTGTCCTCTTTTTCTCTTTGTTGTACTTCTTTTCTCTTCTTTCCTCCTCATTGTCTTCTCCTTTTGTCTTTTTTCCTTCTCCACACCTCCTCGTCCTCGTCTCTTCTTTCTCGATTGTCCTTCTTTTCTCCTCCTTTTCTTTCCTCTCTTCTTCTTCTCCTTCGTCCTCTCCTCTGGTTGAGATATTGCCTCGGTGATGCTTTGTGACAGTGACGTTAATGGAAGCACTGTACATTTAACGACCTATATCTCCGGAAATTCCTCTGCCGTTGCTTACACACACACACACACACACACACACACACACACACACACACACACACAGTATTGGTCTTTTGACAAAACAAACATATCTGCAGTCTCTACAGGTGTACAGACCTGCATGAGCTGCACTGATTGCGTTTGGTATGTTGTGTGTGTGTGTGTGTGTGTGTGTGTGTGTGTGTGTTTGTGTATTTGTGTGTGTGTTTGTGTGCATCAAAGGACAAGTGTCATTAAACTCAATATATCCGTCACTCGGCTGTGTGTGGGTGTGTGTTGTGATATAACACAACTGCACAACAAAAGAGTGAGGGAATAGCTGAGCCGGGAAGTAAGCAGTGGAGAGGAAGCAGGGATGACAATGATGCTGAAGAGGATAAAAGAAAGAAAGAAAGAAAGAAAGAAAGAAAGAAAGAAAGAAAGAAAGAAAGAAAGAAAGAAAGAAAAAGGGACAAGAACGAGTTGTGACAGAAATTACGGTGCATAAATAAGTAGAGATAGAACAAAGGAAACAGTCCACTTGTAGAGATGCTGCATGAGCCATGATATGGAGTTATCTAACCTAGGAGGCTATACATTATACATTATATGTTATTATATTATGTGTTAAAACAAAGAGATCATCTAATAATGATCGATGTTAGTAGGCTGGGACAATATGCTTCGGTTCCGATTTGATCTTTTCATGATACTGTACATAGGTGCCCATTCGATTTAACTGTAAATTTGTATTTATTTTGATTCTAGAGGTATTGCCATTCGATCTAAAAAGAATGCACATGACATGTCAGTAGTCAATCTGACATTTATTTCATTCATTTATGTAAAATATGCAGGACCCAATTTGATATCTGTAGTTCTCCCTCTACGCCGATGATATCCTGTTCTCTCTTTGCTTCTGTTCTGGTCTTTATCCCACTCGTGTCAGATTATATTGACTCGTTGACTTGTTGTAGTCTCAAATGTGAAGGTGAAAAGTCTGATGAAGGTGAAAACGGCAAAGGTACAAGACTGTGTATGGAAACTCAATCATAGATGGTAAACGTTTCCATGGTAACCGCGAGTGCCTACCGATCGGAGGCGTCGCTGTTACGCTTCGGTTTGTGGGTAGTGTAGTATTTCTCCATACGGTCACAAATAAAACGGGTTTTTTCTTAAAACAAGGTTGATTTCATGCGGCTTTTAGAAACTTTTGTTCCACAATCCAGTAGATCGGGGTGAGTCTACCTTGGATGGTTTAGACATTATGGTTGATAATCAAAATCCTTAGAGAAAAAGTAAATAGTTTTTGCTTCCAGAAACACACTGTTGAGCTCTATACATTCTGCATTGGTTGAACACTCTGATGCATTTAATCTTTAATTAGAAAATGCTCTTTCTCTTCTGTCTAATTGATTCCCAATAGTGGATGCAATGCTGGCTGCTGCAGCAGCCTATGGACTGTAATCAAATCCCACATGTTGCTCAACCTTTTCACATCCTCTCCTGTGGATTAGCTGCTGGCAGGCAGCATATGTGCAATTTTGAAATGTATGCAGGTATTATCTGATTGTTTACAGCCAATTTGCCCACTCCCAATTCAGATATTATTAATTTCATTGCAGTGCCGCCACATGTATGTTTTGTTGGTTTCACAGTTTTTTAATTGCATTAAGAATGCCTTGCACAGGAAAAGACATCCAACACAATCAAGGATAAAAACACAATAAAGTCCGGGACTTATTTCCATTGTGGTCCTCAGTCCAGAACATTAACACAATCCGGATTAATTAGTATTAATCTTTTTTAAATGGGTAAATGTTTCATAGTTGTTGTTTTTTTATGAGTAAACACAAAGATGTCTGGAAAAATCATAGGACTATTATGAAGAACAAGGTGTGTGTGTGTGTGTGTGTGTGTGTGTGTGTGTGTGTGTGTGTGTGTGTGTGTGTGTGTGTGTGTGTGTGTCATAGTACATTCCCTAGAGGGAACACACACACACACACACACACACACACACACACACACTGTTTCATCTGTTTAGATGGATGGTTTGTAGAATTTGCATAGAAAATGCTCACTGTGTACTAACTGTCTGAGGAAACTATATTTTTATATATTTTATATTTCTTTGACGTTCTCTGATGATTTCCAGACACAGTATAGCCTACTAGTTAAATACTAACGACTTGTAAACTTGATTTGATCTCTCAGCCGGACTTACAGACCTGTTAGTCATTTTGTGTTGTACAGAAACCGGTTTACAGCATTTTCTTTCCTGAATATTACTTATTTATGAGTGAATTAATTATTATAAGTGAAGGCAGGCACATTAAAAGTTAATGGTGGAGTTCACTCTACGTCATTAATTAATAAGAGAGAAAATCATAAAGGGACCGATGGTTGTTGTTTTTAAGTTGTTGTTTTAATGTTAATTATTGAAACCTCTCTCTCTCTCTCTCTCTCTCTCTCTCTCTCTCTCTCTCTCTCTCTCTCAGGTGTGGAGGCGGAGTTTCTGTCTGAAGCGGCTCCTGTGGTGGTTTGTAGACTCATCGAAGCCGTTGAGAAACAGGGTGAGAGAATACAGACAGAAACACACGTGTGTAGTGAGCATATTAAACTGCAACTTACAGACTTCAGTTTTTGGGAAATTGTATGTGTGTGTGTGTGTGTGTGTGTGTGTGTGTGTGTGTGTGTGTGTGTGTGTGTAATACATTTTATTCATGGGAGCCTTTCTTGATTCTCAAGGACACCTTACAGGAACAGATAATAAAAGTTAAAAACAGATGCACAACTAAGACTATCCAGAATTACAAAGCAATTATCAACATCAGACAATTGCTATCAAACAATATTACCTCTGTTTTTTTTTCTCTGCAGGTTTGAACAGTGAGTCTCTGTATCGAGCCCCTCCAGCCTCCAGTGGACCTGCAGAGCTGCGGCAGGCTTTGGATTCAGGTACACACTCCATGAAATAAGTTGATTTATTGAAGCACGGAAACGTATGAACGTTTCCAAATCCAATATATGGATTTGGAACTCTTTCCAAATGGCACAAGTCTCAAATGTTCCTAGGTTGTAGAAGAGATTGAATAATTCATCTACATCCATGGTGCACCCCCGTCATGGCTGGTGAGCATAAAAGTGACACGTTCTGGTTGTGCAGAACAGCTGATTTAAATGTGTAGTGTAGTGCATTGTACAAGATTGATAAAAATACGCAGTGACTACATGTTCATGGACATATTACTCAGTTTTTTGCCTTTATTCTGAAGAAGACAATATTCCGACTAAGCTGTTTACATTAAGTGAATATTCCACTAATATTGTTTACATGGAGCCGGGCAAAATAAGATTTTTTTTAAGTGTTTTCCCACTGGTGTCGGACTTGTTGGACCAGAAATGTGTTTTTTTTTTTTTTCGGACATGTTTCTCTACTGCAGCCCTGCAAAATGGTTGTTTTTTTACAACATGTGTGTGTAATTTTAGTTGTGACTCTACTAATTAGCTCTTTCCAAGACATCAAGTTGTACACGAGGAAAGCTTGAAGACAGAGCTCTATCTATAATAGTAGTTTTTATAGGTATAAATGAAGACTGATCAGCATTTCCTGGTTAAACACACTGATGAAAAGAACAAGGTTTTCTTACAGGTGCCCTGCCACACAAAACCGTTTTTACTTGCATTTTTTTAAATATGTGAGGTCCATATGTGTGTGTGTGTGTGTGTGTGTGTGTTATGTGGTGAATGTGAAGATGAACTGCTACCTCCTCTGTCAGCTCTAGACACGGAAAAGAAATAAGAGGAGAAATCAGGCCAATTACAACAGCTGGTCAATCTGATGTCATGTTGCCTGAGCTCATTAATATTCATGAGCTTGTCCAGTTGTGCTGGGTAAAAAATGCTGATGGGCTGGTTCTCATTAGCTAGCTGTTAGCTTAGCTCATTGAATATTAATGAAAACCGGCCCAAATGGGGCTGAGTCTTCCTGCAGGTTTCTATACCACGCTAGAATGGTTTGAAACAAGGTACAAGGTAAACAAGGTTTTTCAACCAATGTTAGAGTCCACGGTAGAACTTTAGACGTTACCACGAAGTCATGAAATACGTGTGGCAGGGCACCTTTAATATTCACAGATAATGTATTAACAGTTAAACCAAACATTATTTCAATGAGTTCTTAATTTAATACTTTCACTATTTCATCAGGGTCTTAATGGGAATACAAAAACAGTTGTGTCATCAGCAAATAATACCTTGCACAGTGTGCTCGATACATTACGTAGATCATTAATATAGATTCAAAATAATGATGGCCCAAGAACCGATCCTTGTGGTACACCAGAAGTGACATTGCAAAGAAAAGAATTAAGGTTTAAGGAGAAGAATAGCATGACTTACTGTATCAAAAGCTTTAGATAGATCTAAAAAAATTCCCCAGTGCTTTCTTTCTTTCTTTCTTTCTTTCTTTCTATCTCGAGCTTTATAGATCTCATTATCAAGATAAGAGACAGCCATGGAAAGTAAAGTGACCCATATAACAATCTTTGATAAACAAGTTTTTCCATTACTGGTGAATAATACCTTCTTATCACACAGGTCTATTGTGGAAATAGTCATTTTTCTGAATATCCAAAGGACATATGCTGCTTACATGACCTGTATCAAATTTATCATCTTATTTGTGATACTAGTGTAATATTAGTGTGCATGTAAACATAGTCTACCCAGCTTAATTCTGATCCGTGCCAGCTGCTGACTGAATACATATCAAACAGCATGTTAGAGGCACGGTTAACGTCTTATTAAACTGTGCTTAGATGCTGTCAGACTTCATAAATTAGGCAGACGGATTCTATATTCTATCTAATAAATAATGACGACAAAATGAACGCGAGGCACAAGCGTCACTCACTCACACTTATTTATTAAATCGTTCAGCATCAAAAGAAGTTTTAAAATCCATCATTAATGCACACTCTTCTCCCTTCATATCATGGCAAGGTTATAACTCAATGCCATTGCTTCTTCTTATGTATCAGGTGCCATATATCATGCAGTTACTGTGACTTCATGTGAACTGCCTTCTCATGTTTGAAACCCCTTTTGGTTTTGTGATATTTCTCAAATATTATGATTTTCTCCCCCGTAATATTTCAGTGGACATTTGCGTATGTGTCTGAATGACAAAAAACTTTATTGTAACAGGTAGATAAAGCCAGCAATTTTACAGATTCCATGTCTTAAAAGTGTCAAAAACTGAAACTAAAATAGACCTTAAAGATGTGCAGTGGTGTGTTCAGAGTCTCTGCTGCAGTAAAAGGCAGCAACTCTTGTTTCTATTCATCTCTGCACAGTAACACACTGTATAAGCAACATGTGGATCAGCACCAACAGCCAAAGCTCCCAAATTTCATCTTTGCCGCGTTTCTTTATATTCAAACCAATAAAAACTCCTGCGGGGACCGTACCGGGTCGTATCAGGCTGCTGAGGCTGAATGGAGAGAAAGTAACTCACACCCAAAAAAATTGGCCAAGTTTGAGTCACTGAAGTTCGTTTTTGGCACCACCAGGGAGTGCTCTGACTCCGCACTTTATTTTGGGAGCAAATGGGGAACTCACAAAATCAAACTCTAGACTCCACTCTGAGGAGGAGAAAGGAGAGAAAGGATGGAGGGAGGGAGGACTAAAACATGTATTATCACTTCCAGTATGATGTATGAAATGCAGACCTTTGCTCTTATTAATGCTGACTCACCATCATTAGCCTTCGTTATTCCTGTGCTTTTCCTGCAAAGAGGTTCAATCCTTTGTCTCCATTTTCACTCAGAAATTGAGTCCATTACCACTTTTATCTCGCTGTTCAATAAGACCTTAAAGTAACTTTTCTGTCATTCAAGTAATTTGTCAACGTCATCCAATGTCTATTCTTACACTCTTACTACAACCAAACCAGCAGTGGTACACATGCAGTCACACGGACTATCAGGTAACTTTTTTGGCATAGTTTTGGCGGTCTGCTGCATTATCAGTGCTACAGGGACCCCAGAATCACCCCGCACGCTGAAGCGTGGTAGTAGCCGTGAGGCGTAGATTCGTGCCTGATCGCGCACCTGGCTGTTCATACCAGACGCACAGTTCTCCGTGCCGGTGACAAAGCGATCCTTCTCCTCTCCACTCTACAAAATGTCTGTTTCTCTCTCCAAGTCAGTCAGTGAGTGAGTGAGTGAGTGAGTGAGTGAGTGAGTGAGTGAGTGAGTGAGTGAGTGAGTGAGTGAGTGAGTGAGTGAGTGAGTGAGTCGCTGTAGACACAGCTGAGAAATCAAGACAGCCAAAATAACCATAAACCTGGGTGTTTAACTCTATTGTATTTCAGATAAAAAGAACACACATCACATTACGAGAGGGTTACAAACCAAACACCAACATAAATACATATAGACAAACTGACTCCCAAAAATATCACAAAAGAAACACATACACATACATACAAACCTATAAATAGCAACAACCAGTAATTAAAACAGGTACAGGTGCGTGTTCCAGTGATTCCTGAGTTTTGACGAATATCTGATATCACTGTGCAGGATTGGTTATAGCATTTAAAATTGTATTATTTGACTCGGTTAATCGGCATATTAATATGTACATAAGATTCCTCAGCAGTGTGGAAGGTGGGGACATTATATGCCAACTTTATCTTGTTTATCGGTGCTTTACTGTAGCTGCACCATAGGTGAGCTGTATAAAGTGGAGTACAGTATGCTCTGAAAAGAGATATTTTAACTTCTTCAGAACTTTTAGTTTGAAATGTGGTTTATTCTGTAAAGTGTCCGGCTGCACTGTGGCCTTCCTGTATGTAATTAGCTTCATGGTTTGACACATTCGCTCACGGCTTGCGGGAGAAATATAGGAGACGCCGAAGCGATTGCTGTTGCACGCATGTGGCCGGATGTGGCCGGACAGATTGAAAAACATGGATGCCGGGTGTTGTTTCTTTATCAATGTTTTGGTTGTCTTTTTTGACCATTTTGTGTCTCTTCCATAATGTTTTAGTCACTTTTTCAACATTTGTTGACTTTTTCTGAGCCATTTTTGTGGGTTTCAAACTTTTTTCTTTTTTTTTTATTGTCACTTTTTTGACATTTTTATTACTTTTTTTGACATCTTTTCACATTTTTTTGTTCACATTTTTTTACATCTTTCTCTCTTTTTTTTTACACTTTTTTAAAGTTATTTTTCCAACTGTTTTTTCTCCAAATCTTATAAAATTTACAAAATACACTGAAATTCAATGAAAGTAGTGAACAGATTATTCATTTAACTTGTAACGAGCGTTTTTGGGAACCATCCACGTTACTTTTTTTGGACAATTTGTTTGAAAGAAATCCAAATTTATATATATATATATATATATATATATATATATATATATATATATATATATATATTTAGATGGTTCGGGTCTCAGTGCGTGGCAAGTGTGTTGTTAATGGAGAGAGTGACAATTGTTATTGGTTCCATAGACTTTCCAAGAGTTTAAAGCTAATCCTGAACAGCATACCATTAACAAACATTAACTGCATTAAGTCATGCAGGCCAAAACAGGCAGTTTGTCCTTGGTGAGGGTGTAACATAAGTAATAGCGCAGCTGTTCAGACACCGATTTCTGTGTGAGATTAAAAAATGCTATCAGGATACCTGAAATACTTTGCAAATGTGCAGATGTTGCCCGTTGGCAGCTGTGAGAGAACACTGTTGGGATATCAGTTCCCTAAAATGGCACCACACATCAGTAAAATGCACAAAGCACCAACCCTGCCAATCTGTCATCTCTTTAAAAGATCCAAAGAGATGAGCGCGGGGAGGGAAATCCAAACTTTTGTTGAAGCTTTATCTTAGCAAATATACATATGTACATATGAGATGTCTACTGCTCTTCACCGAAACCTTCACACCATTGTTAGAGAGGAGACGGCTGGCTTTCTACTAAAAGTATTTCCTAAAGTCGCTTTAAACTCATGACTATGAAAATTAGACTGTAAATGATTTATCCAGAGGATCATAAGACTTGTTGTGAGAGATATTCTTCTTAGTGCACACATCATATTTTCTCTAGAAAATGTCAACACCGGTCTGAATCCAATACTCATATATTGAGCATGACGAAAATATATAGTGTAGAAGAAGACACGCGTGCACATAAATGCACGCACCTGGCCTCCTTGGGCAGTGGTGGGAGGTCAGCATGGGGCCAAAGATATGCACAGACTCAAAGTAATTGACTGAAAGGAGCTGACATGTAGGCACTCAGAGGAATTTAGCATGCCGGGTTGACACGCACATCCATGTATACGTTGAGACAGAAAGGGGGCTGCATGAGAGAAATCCTACGCACTATACAGTGGAAAATGCAGGGAAATGCAGCCGCAGTCACAACAGCTTTATATGCAGTATAGTGTTCTAATAAACACGGACAGATCCTATGGAATATAGATGAAAAACGGTATCTTGTGTGGCGATTTGTGCTGACATGTTTCTGTGATGTTACCACAACGCACATAAAGGAAAAGTTTGGCTTGAATGTTGGAAGGTGGAGAGGGGTGGTCTGTTGGTAATGAGACGGAAAAAGACATGTCTCTTTATCTTTGCCGTGTTGTTGCGTATAGATATAGCTCTGTCCTATTGTCAGAGTTGAAGTTGCACAGACATGTAATGGAAGGTATAGATAGGCATGTTCTCTACTGACTCCTAAAACTCAGTCGCTGCAAACTTTGGTCCCACGGACAAATCATGTACGTCATTCCTTGAAACCAGTACTGTTTTTGGTGAAAGTGCTTTTAAAGTTTTTGCATCTTTAAGTGAGCTACAGAGTCACCTTGAACTGGAATGTTTGTGTTAGTACAGGACTATAAAAAAACAGGACTATATTACCACTACACTGTTCTTTATGTCAAATAATTTGTAATGCTGCTGTGTTGGCCAGCACAGACTTGTAAAAGAGATTCTGAATCTCAATGGGAATAATCCTGTTGAAATAAAAGTTAAGTAGACAAATTAAAAACAAAACAAAATAGAGGAAAAAAAATGACTGTCTGTGTGCAAAGCCTCCCTTTATCCTGGTTTTTAACGCTCCAGCTGAAACACCCCCATTCTGTACGCTCGGGGATTGGATCTTGCTCGCATTGGGATCCCATCAGCCAGACCACATGCCGAGGTAGCCTGGCTCGCATTGAGTTGAATTGGAGTCCCAGTGAGGTGTGGACAGCATGTGGATGCAATCCTGGCAATTTATCAAGCGTAGGTGGGAGGCGTCATCTCCCCGCCACACGGGAGTACCTCTCCCGAGCGAGAGCAAAGGGAAAAGTCAAAGAGTCAAAGATGAAGGAAAACCGGGGCTGCAGCACAGCTGACACCCGCTCTGTCTTACAGTACTGTGGTCGCTGTGGTCGCTGTGGTCGCTGCGCTCTCCTCAACAAAGCGCGTCTCGTACGGGCCCTGCCACCATTACAACAAAAAAGAAATCCAAAGAAAAGACAAAGGCTTTTTCTTTGTCTTTCTTGCAAGTGCCATTTTGGATGCAGCTATTGTGTCGAAATATATTCGATTAGGCCGTTTGCATTGAAGGGCCGAGTGGGAACACATGCAGACATTGTTTTAACGTAATAATTTCTCATTGTGACAAACATACATGTGAAATACATAATATTAAATCAAACACTAACCAATTTCCACTTCAAAACCAAACCCATATTACATGTGCACCCCTCCATACAAAATCAGTGGCTGTTTCCCAATTTTCATCAATTTTCCAATTTCTTTTTATAATATATATTTTTTCGTAATATTAACTTTATGAATGCTTCCACAGGTGCCAATGTTGCAGCTTATTCCATCACTTTCTCCTGCAGTTACCTTTTCAATTCAGAGATCCATTTCTTCTGTGTGGGTGTATTAAAAGTTGTTCATATTTATCTTCTTTGTGACCATGCATAGTAAGAGAAATATATAGTTACACGTAGATGATACTATACTGAAGTTATGCATATGCGGACACAGCTGAGCTCCGATCTGGCACATGGTTAGTGATGGGCCCAATCCCAAAGTCCGGACTCACAGACTTATGGACTTTGGTGCGCGTTCTCGCGAAATTCATAAGGGTTAGGGTTGTCCCGGTGTCGATTTTCAAAGGGCGTGAGGGTTTGAGTACACACTTACCGAGCCCTTTCCGTGAGTCTGCATCGATGCAGACTTCACCAATGGGAATTACCCACAGTTCAAAGCGTTCCGGACATTACAAAGGTAAACAACGGCACGACACACGACCACAGAACACAATGGACCCGAACCCTAACCTTAAACCTTGGCCGTGTGGAAAGCAACAAACTTAAAATGAAAATACCAAAAGCCGGCAAGTGTCAGCAACATCTTTGTTATTAAACGTCGCCAAGGTAACGTGATCTCGTGAAGTGCTGTCCCAATTCCATTTATACTTATTTAAACCCAGGTGGCCTCACACACTCACTCCCTTAGCACCTGAGATCATTAAGTCTGTGAGTCTTTAGTCCTCAGGGCTCACTTTGGGATTGGGCCATGGTGTTGTACTGGACTGCGTTGTATTGAGAGGTGTGTAACATTTACAACCGCCTCATTATAATGTAGTATTACACCACCTTTAACTATGACCTCAGTAGTAAACATATCATTGAGTTTACACATCAACGACAATAGCCCTTTTCACACGGGACCAGTATTACCAGGGGACCTCATGTGATTTAGAAATGTTCCCCCCTTTCTGTATTTCACGCAGCACATTTGCACCAGTTAAGCAAATTCTTTATTTTTACTCACATTTACTGACATTATCCCCCACATATGATCTCAAGGCTATGTTCATTAATAATTGCTGAAACAGGAAGTATGCAGGGCTGTAGTCAAGTCCAACTTTGTCGAGTCTAAGACAAGACCAGGACTAGACCAGACAGAGTCCAAAGAGGATCAAGTCCAAATCAAGACCAAGTCCAAAGAGCTTCAAGTTCAATTCAAGACCAAGTCTAGTCCAAGTCAGGACCGAGTCCAAATGAGAGACAGTCAAGACCGAGACAGAAAAGAAAGAATCCTCTTCAAGACCACTTACTGTACTTACCTGTTCATAATTTATGAGATGTGAGAGACAGTATTTCTTCTACTTTAATATGATGATTTTGCTTTCTTATTTGTAATAATCAAAAAGCAATTTAACAGTTATACACTATAGGATGAAATTAGGCTGCATTATTTCCTTTAAATGAAAATGTTCCCATTCGTGAATGTATTACTTCATAGTACGAAGTGCTTGCTGAAATTGTGTCTGTGGCCAAAATGAAAATGATAGATATATCTGATGATTGGCGACCAATCTCAATGCCTGTTCTAGATGGATTTTGAATTTCTGGACTCGGTTGAGACCAACTAGAATATTTGGCAAGTCCAATGGCCGACTCCGAGTACAAATACCGACGAGTCCAAGACAAGTAAAGACAACAGAAAAGTGCCTCGAGTCCGGACCCAAGTACTACAGCTCTGGCAATACGACCCCGAATCACAGAGATGCCGATTTACACAGGACTAATATCACAAAACATCTGTGTTTTGGCCAAATATGAAAGGTAATTTTGGGGTGAACCATTTACTTGACAACTTACGGACATGGCAGATTTGCGATGGAGATCACAGATGACCTCTAATCATTACAAATCACTAGAGGTCGCCAAGTAATGCTGGTTATGTGCAAATCAGGTTAAAAAGTGAACATCATGAACCTCATGAAGGCAGAATTCATGGCAGAACTCTTGTATTGACTGCACGTGTACCTAATAAAGTGGCCACTGAGTGTAAGCCATCTTGAGCCTTAGTTCATGTCTAACATGTACTGCTAGTTTCCATTTTTCTTTTTAAATCCATTGATTGCCAAGTGCTGTGTTGCCATGGAGCCAGCCTCTTAGCTACATTCTGGTGAATGTGCACCGTGAACAATCAGGCTGCCATAGCTACAAGCTGTTCCTGTTTTTAACCAGGGATGTGAGACAATAATCATTGGACTACTTTGAAGAAAACCTTTAAATTTGATGATTTTCAGGCAAGATCTTTAATCAGAAAAAGCATTGCTGTACGAACATACTCGAGTGTGTTAGGACTCTGAGATGAAGAGGGTTAATAGATAACCATGAAACATTTATCTAAAAGAGAAGAGATACGAGATTTAACTACTAGTTTCCAGCTGCAGCCCCAGAACAAGTCAACAGTAGCTCAATCCATGGGGAGTTCTGCCGGTTCAAGTCCTCATACGGACCAATGTATGGAGTGTGGCCTGGTATCTGATAATGTCCTTATAAGATATTCAATTTTGAGGTGGCAGTAGCTCAGTCTGTATATAGTTATAGTATATAGAACCGGGGAGCCACATGTTCAAGTTCCCATACGGACCGAAGTATGGTGGTGGACGGGCACTGCCAAGGTACTCTTGAGCAAGGCACCTAACCTCCCACAACCGCTCAGGGCACCTGTTCAGCAGTTGCAGCCCACTCACTCTGACATCTCTCCATTAGAGCATGTGTGTGTATTTCAGGCCTGTGTGTAATAACAACAGAGTGTAAATTGTAATTTCCCCATAGGGGACCAATCAAGATAATAATAAAGTAAGATTTTTAAATTAATTAGGTGGATCAGATTTGAGCAAATACAACAATTTTGGTTTGATTGTGTAGAAAATGAAAGATGTATATGTTATTAATACTGTTATGTGACCCTGGGAACTGGAGGGTAAGTTATGTGTTTGCAAGTGCATTGTAAAGTCATTCAAGTGTTTGTTTTTCTTCTTCTACAACTTATTTTCAGAGTTTTCCCTGTCATACTCATCAGTTATGATGGTCAAAGTTTAACCTTGGGATGTGCATGTCTGGCCGTGTATTGATCAGTTTCAGATCTCCTCAGGATTTTTGTCAAATAGCCAGAACAAAACAAAATGTGTATACATGTTTTGTTAACATGTATGCAGTGAGAGACCGCAGTTAATGACCTATATGTGTGTTTAGCAGAACTGGTCTGGGAGGTTTCACGGATCATTATAGAGCATGATGCAACATCAATCACTCTGCAGGAAGAGTGTCGTGCTGCTGCAGTGCTCTGCTTCTCTTTGTTGTGTGTTTTTGCTGCATGAGTTATGGAACAGTGTTATGTAATAGCAAGTTGTTGCATTGCACAGGAACTCTCAAGCTCTGATCTGTGTGTGTTTGTATGTACAGTATTTTCCTACCTGTGTGTGTGTGTGTGTGTGTGTGTGTGTGTGTGTGTGTGTGTGTGTGTGTGTGTGTGTGTGTGTGTGTGTGTGTGTGAGAGCGCCTGCGCAGGCTCACAAAGCTTTCGAGAACATTACCTCATCTAGTTGACCTCCGATTGGTACACGGCCCGGACGTTGCCATAGTAATAGCTAGCCTTTTTTTAGCTTTAGCTGGTTGGTTCTGCCGTGCCCACACATCCCTCAGTGTGTTGGCTCAGTAACTCTGTGTGTGTGTGTGTGTGTGTGTGTGTGTGTTCTTCTATCTTTATGAGGACCAGATTGAGTTTTAGACCTTGAGGAGGACGACATTTGTGGAAAGTGACATTTTGGACAGTGGGGATATTGTTGGCACTGTAAGAATATATTGAATTGAAAAGATTTGTGTGGATGTGTGGACATATTCATGCATATGCATGAAGTCATACTTGGACTGCAAGGACATTTTTGAGAAGTGGGGACATTTGGGGGAAGTTGAAGACATGGTTTAACCAAGGACAGTTTAGCAAAGTGCCTACACATCAAGACATGTTTTGACTGTGCATGTGTGTATGTGATTGTTTTTCTGTTATTATGAGGGCCAAATGGAGTTTTTGTGCTTGAAGGAGATGATGTTTTTAAAGTGACATTTTAGACAGGAATACGTCCATGTGAAGATTTAGAAAATTGTGAACACGTTTTTGTTTGTTTATAGAGAGGAAAAAAACGTGAGGACATTTATGTCTTTTTGCCATCTGGATGGTCAGACAAAGTCAAACGGGTTTGATATTATCGTAAGTTTGAAGTCTTGATCGTGAATTTAAATCATGTGAACATTGTCAAGAACCAATGGGTGTGCTCCCTCCAACACCAAACAGGAAGCAGCAAACGGCTAGAGCCAGTGGTGTTTATGGTTGCTTAGGCACTGCGCTAAGCTAAATGCTAAAAAGGGGAAAGTTGCGGATATTCAACCATTCTGAAACATCCACAGGAGTTTTACAGGCAGATAAAGGCAGACCTCCAGGTACTGGAGACATTCATCTGGATGTACGGCAGGACAGAAAATCTGCATATTTTCTCTTAAGTTACTAGCTAGCGCTAGGGGTAGCTAGCTAGCTTGGTTGAATTTTTCATCTATCTAGTTGTAGTCGTGCAATGTTAGTATATTAGGACAGTCTTTAGCGTTAGATGTGATATGATTGTCTTTAGATGTGAGATGGTCTCCGACTAGTCTTTTCAAAGTCTTCTAGGTTGTATTATTATTTTAATTGTCGATTATTTTCTCGATTAGTTGAAAAATGGCTGTCAGTGTTCCTCAAAGCCCAAGATGACGTCCTCAAATCTCCTTATAAGATATTCAGTTTTTAGGTGGCAGTAACTCAGTCTGTATATAGTTGGGTTGGGAACCGGAGGGCCGCATGTTCAAGTCCCCTTACGGACCAAAGTATGGTGGTGGACTGGCACTGCCAAGGTGCTCTTGAGCAAGGCACCCAACCCTCAACTGCTCCAGGTGCCTGTCCTGCAGTATCTCTCCAATACTGCATGTATAAGTACTGAGTGTGTGTATTTCAGGCCGGTGTGTAATGTGTTCTAACAACAGAGTAAAAACATTGTAATTACTCTTGCAGGATCAATAAAGTATAAATTATTATTATTATTATTATTATTATTATTACTGTCACAGAGGAGTGAAAAAACAAGAAAATATTCACATTTAACAAGCTCCAATTAGAGACTTTTTACCTATTTTCATAAGAAAATGACAAAAAGATTAATAATTTATCAAAAGAGTTGACGATTAATTCCATAGTAGACAGCTAATCGATTAATCTCTGCAGCTCTAGGTAGAGAGACACTCTTCCCTCCCCATCCTCCCATCCCATCCTCCCATCCAATCCGTTGACCGCTCACTGCTAACAACCAGTCATCCCATCTGCAGCCCTGGAACCATTAAACAATCTTTCATTTCACTGCACCTCCTTTATGTACTCTTCAATCTCTCCCTCTCTCTTCCCTTTTAATCTTCTATCTCTTTCTCTCCCCTTTTTTATTCACTCATTCATCACCGTCCCTTGTCTCCCCCCCCTCCCTGCCGTGGTGACAGGAGCTGCTGAGAACAACACAAATTAAAAGAGCTCCTTTGCTCCGTCTCTCCATCATTTCTTTCCTCCCCAATCTCTCCATTCTCCCTGTCCGTGCTTTCCTACCGTCAGTCAGTCCAGGCGCCCTGCTATTGGTCTGAGGTGATGTCATCATCTTCCTCTGGCGCCCGTCAATAACCTATTAGAAGCCGGCGTTTTTACAGTCAGCTGGGGAGCAAAGAAGTGCCACCACACACACACACACACACACACACACACACTCACACACTTCCACACGCAAACGCACTCATGCACAACGGACGTGAGGTGGAAGCATAAAAGCTTCTGGCTGTCTTGGAGGTATTTGGTAAAATTGATGAGTGGTTCTTTGTCACCGAATGCAACCAATTCCATGTCGTGCAGTGTGAAGGCAAACAGTGTGAAAGCAAGGCGTTTTTTCTGCTGTGAGCAGCCCTTCCATGCAGTTTTATTTTGCATTTCTCTTCACCTGGCAGAGAAAACAACACGTAGAGGTGTATGCGTACTTATCTTCCTGTAGAGTTGTACAGCTGCTTCAAATATGCAGCTCTATCCCCAAAGAAATGCATTCATATTTTATGATTTGGCACCTCACAATTTACGCCCAGTGCCAGTGTTTTGGCGCAAATGCGGGAATTAGTGTGTTCTTTATGCAGGCATAAAGTAAGGGTGACGGGGGTGTTGCTCGTCTAACTGTCATGCAGGAAATTGAAGTTCACGTTGAGTCACAGACCTGCAAAGAACTTAGAGGGGAAGAACTTCACTCTGGAAATTGGTAATGTTGTTATTGTTTTGCAGAGTTGTACATAAAGTTGTGGATAAAGTGTGTACATCTGTTTTTTTCACGACACATACGTAAACTTTACTCTTCTGTAGTGAAGCTCGTCCTCGTCGAGTTTGAAAAACCAGACACCACAACAGCAGTAGAGCTATGAATTCACACTCCATTTTGTTTGCCCAGTGTTGTGACCAAGGCATCTTTGCTCTAGTCCCAAGGAAGTCTCGAGGAAGTCTCGAGGTATTTTTTTCCAGGCAAATCGAGTCAAGTCCATAGTTAAAGCAACACCAACGATCCTTTTGTACCTTAAAATAATTTTTCCAAAATCGTTTCAGTGGTTCATCAACTCGTAACAGAGTGAACAACACTTCTGCATTCACTTTGCGGCTCTCTACCGGCTATAACCAAATTCAACTAACTATTCTATATACTCTAACTATATATAACTAACTATTCAAGTTGGCCAGATTGAGTAGCGGATCAGTAGTTGGAATGAGACAGCGGTAATGGACAATTCTGCTTCCAACCTGTAGGGGGACCGAAGAGGAAAAGTGCTTTGGTGTTGCTTTAAGGCAAGTCAAGTCCCAAATCAAGTCACTTTTTTCTAACATGACATTATTAAATCCAAAAGTGATAACTCATGGCACAGACACCACCTTGTAGTTTTGGTCCGACTAATGTTATGGAACGGCACAGGAGGTTGAACCCCAAAGCAGACGTGACAGGAACTACTTTTAAGTGAGTTAACAAAGATAAATGTATACAGTGAATAGTGCAAGGGGCAAGGGGGTGTCGTGTCCAGGGGATCCAGTGGTGGGTGGTGGGTGCAGTGCGCTCTCCAGAGCGTGCCCAGTAAAACAGTATCTCTTTTTTGTGGCGTCGGCCATGTGGTAATGGCGTCATCTAGAGTCCAACAAACAATTTAAATCAAAACGGTGACTCGAGTCGACTCAACTCCAAGTGACAGAGTCTCAAATCCACATCTCTGCTTTTTCCTTTCAGGAATATGAGCTGGTCCAATTTTTGCCTGACCACAGCTGCACCTTGCTAGATGATGTTGCCCAGAACCTGCAAAAGTTGAGCCAGGTTCAACAATCCCCCCCCCCTCCCCCCATCTGATGACACTCTATTGTCACATCTGCTCATCTGTCAGTGTTTTTCCCATCTGCTCGTCATAATGGGGGGTCTGTTTTTTACACACAGTACTAACATGTGAAATGAATCACAATAAAATGCATACAACTTCAGATCTGCGGTGGGATTGAAGTCAGAATGTCAGATCTAATGACGTCTGCACAAACCAGAGCTGAGTCTGTGTGAAAAAAATCACAATCTCATCTTTCCCCCGACACCTTGCACATTTACTGTTTTGACAAATCAGATTTTCAACGAGCGACTAGGTGCAGCAGTCGAAGTCGACAACATTCGGAAATGTTCATTGCAGTCATTCTCTCGAGCTCTGTCCTCCTCCTCCTCCTCCCCCTCTTCCTCCTCCTCCTCCTCCTCCTCCTCCTCTCTGAACACTGAACAAGCTCTCAGCATCCCATTCAATGATGTCATCTCTCACACAGTGCTGGTGAACACACAACCTGACACACTGTCTACAAAGACTGTGTTTGGATTTATTTACTGTGCCGCATGCAAATGCCTTGATAACCTGCATCTATACCTTCCCCCTGTCTTTTCTTCTTCCCTCCATCTCTGTGTGCTCCCTTTCTGTCTCAGATTCTTATCTCTGCCATATGCCGCCCTGTAACATGAACAACTAAAGCGATACCTGTGGCTTCACCGTCTGTTAGAAACACACACTATTCAGCGTCTTTTGTTCTCTTTTCCCTCTCACGCTGCAACTGGAAGCTAACGTTTTACTTTGTCATGTCTTGCTCTTATTCCTAACACACAATCACACGGGAAGAGGATGCAATTTGCTAAATGTTTGACCTGAGTACTCTAAGCCATAGAAATCTGACTCCTCAGCTAGGATTGGTGGCCTGATGCTGCATAAACACTGAAATATGCTCCACCATAGAAATACAATAGATAGATAGGCCATTGGACTGTTTGCCGTGTTCGTCTGATTGGTACACAACAATATGACAATTGTCTTTTGTTGTCAAGTTGACAATACGCATTGGTGGGTTGTAAACTGTAACCAAGAGCCGCCCGATGTAGCTCGGGAGATGGAGCGTTAGACCCAGCGGCAGCGGGTCGCTAACGTTAGACGCAGCAGATTGCTAACGTTAGACCCAGAGACAGCGGGTCAGAGGACCGCTAACGTTAGACCCAGAGACAGCGGGTCAGAGGACCGCTAACGTTAGACCCAGAGACAGCGGGTCAGAGGACCGCTAACGTTAGACCCAGAGACAGCGGGTCAGCGGACCGCTAACGTTAGACCCAGCGACAGCGGGTCAGAGGACTGCCAACGTTAGACCCAGCGACAGCGGGTCGCTAACGTTAGACGCAGCAGATTGCTAACGTTAGACCCAGAGACAGCGGGTCAGCGGACCGCTAACGTTAGACCCAGAGACAGCGGGTCAGAGGACTGCCAACGTTAGAACCAGCGACAGCGGGTCGCTAACGTTAGACGCAGCAGATTGCTAACGTTAGACCCAGTGACAGCGGGTCAGAGGACTGCCAACGTTAGACCCAGCGACAGCGGGTCGCTAACGTTAGACGCAGCAGATTGCTAACGTTAGACCCAGAGACAGCGGGTCAGCGGACTGCTAACGTCAGACCCAGCGGCAGCGGGTCAGAGGACCGCTAACGTTAGACCCAGCGGCTGCGGGTCAGCGGACTGCTAATATTAGACCCAGCAGCAGCCAACCACTAATATTAAACCCAGCAGGTCACTAACGTTAGACCCAGCAGGTCGCTAACGTTAGACCTAGCAGGTCGCTAACGTTAGACCCAGCAGGTCGCTAACGTTAGACCCAGCAGGTCGCTAAGGTTAGACCTAGCAGGTCACTAACGTTAGACCCAGCAGGTCGCTAACGTTAGACCTAGCAGGTCGCTAACGTTAGACCCAGCAGGTCGCTAACGTTAGACCCAGCAGGTCGCTAAGGTTATACCTAGAAGGTCACTAACGTTAGACCCAGCAGGTCGCTAACGTTAGACCCAGCAGGTCGCTAACGTTAGACCTAGCAGGTCGCTAACGTTAGACCCAGCAGGTCGCTAACGTTAGACCCAGCAGGTCGCTAAGGTTAGACCTAGCAGGTCACTAACGTTAGACCCAGCAGGTCGCTAACGTTAGACCCAGCAGGTTGCTAACGTTAGACCTAGCAGGTCGCTAACGTTAGACCCAGCAGGTCGCTAACGTTAGACCCAGCAGGTCGCTAAGGTTAGACCTAGCAGGTCACTAACGTTAGACCCAGCAGGTCGCTAACGTTAGACCCAGCAGGTCGCTAACGTTAGACCCAGCAGGTCGCTAACGTTAGACCCAGCAGGTCGCTAACGTTAGACCCAGCAGGTCGCTAACGTTAGACCTAGCAGGTCGCTAACGTTAGACCCAGCAGGTCGCTAACGTTAGACCCAGCAGGTCGCTAAGGTTAGACCTAGCAGGTCACTAACGTTAGACCCAGCAGGTCGCTAACGTTAGACCCAGCAGGTCGCTAACGTTAGACCTAACAGGTCGCTAACGTTAGACCCAGCGGGTCGCTAACGTTAGACCCAGCAGGTCGCTAACGTTAGACCCAGCAGGTCGCTAACGTTAGACCCAGCAGGTCGCTAACGTTAGACCTCGGCGGTCGCTAACGTTAGACCCAGCAGGTCGCTAAGGTTAGACCCAACAGGTCGCTAACGTTAGACCTAGCAGGTCGCTAACGTTAGACCCAGCAGGTCGCTAACGTTAGACCCAGCAGGTCGCTAACGTTAGACCCAGCAGGTCGCTAACGTTAGACCCAGCAGGTCGCTAACGTTAGACCTAGCAGGTCGCTAACGTTAGACCCAGCAGGTCGCTAACGTTAGACCCAGCAGGTCGCTAAGGTTAGACCTAGCAGGTCACTAACGTTAGACCCAGCAGGTCGCTAACGTTAGACCCAGCAGGTCGCTAACGTTAGACCTAACAGGTCGCTAACGTTAGACCCAGCGGGTCGCTAACGTTAGACCCAGCAGGTCGCTAACGTTAGACCCAGCAGGTCGCTAACGTTAGACCCAGCAGGTCGCTAACGTTAGACCTCGGCGGTCGCTAACGTTAGACCCAGCAGGTCGCTAAGGTTAGACCCAACAGGTCGCTAACGTTAGACCTAGCAGGTCGCTAACGTTAGACCCAGCAGGTCGCTAACGTTAGACCCAGCAGGTCGCTAACGTTAGACCCAGCAGGTCGCTAGCGTTAGACCTCGGCGGTCGCAAACGTTAGACCCAGCAGGTCGCTAACGTTAGACCCAGCAGGTCGCTAAGGTTAGACCCAGCGTCAGTGGACCGTTATCGTTAGACCCAGCAGGTCGCTAACGTTAGACCCAGCAGGTCGCTAATGTTAGACCTCGGCGGTCGCTAACGTTAGACCCAGCAGGTCGCAAACGTTAGACCCAGCAGGTCGCTAAGGTTAGACCCAGCGTCAGTGGACCGTTATCGTTAGACCCAGCAGGTCGCTAACGTTAGACCCAGCAGGTCGCTAATGTTAGACCTCGGCGGTCGCTAACGTTAGACCCAGCAGGTCGCAAACGTTAGACCCAGCAGGTCGCTAAGGTTAGACCCAGCGTCAGTGGACCGTTATCGTTAGACCCAGCAGGTCGCTAACGTTAGACCCAGCAGGTCGCTAATGTTAGAACTCGGCGGTCGCTAACGTTAGACCCAGCAGGTCGCTAACGTTAGACCCAGCAGTTCGCTAACGTTAGACCCAGCAGGTCGCTAACGTTAGACCCAGCGTCAGTGGACCATTATCGTTAGACCCAGTCTGTAACCGATGCAGCATGACAGCACGGCAGAACCAGCCAGCCGGTGAACAACTTGTTAGTTGGATAACGTTAGCTTGCTAACTCCGTTGTACCCCCCTCGCCACATCGTTCACAGAAAACCAGCCAAATAAAGCTGTCACGCATGGCGATATCCTTCATGCTTCATCCTTTTGTGGATGAAGCATGAAGTTAATTTGACATATTTAGCGGTTGGCTCTCCGCCTCGTAACGCTACCACTCATACATACATTTTATTTCTATGCGCTCCACACGGTATCAGACATAAAGGGAAAACAGAAGTTTTTGGGGTTTATTTATGGTTGAACGTACAGTTTGTTATGATTGAAACTTGGAACCATTTATATGTATTTCATCACTGTATATAAGCCAATGTTACCAGCATGATAACCGTCCATTTCCATACCACAGTATGACGTGTAACCAGTACGTCACCGCAACATCAAATGACGTTAAGTAGCATTTCTGCATTTGTAGCATTTTTCTTGATTTTCTTGAGTACAAAAGAGCTTTGGTGTGATTTGTTGTCATAAATCTGAAATCCTGACTCAGCAAATGGAGGTTTTTTTTTTGCTCTTTGACCAAACTCTCTCACACAATTGGTGGCTTTTCAAACGTCACATTACAGTAGTTCAAATGAAAAATGAACGGCAACGTTTTTTGCATGGAGGCTGTGTGTTGAGTGTGTGAGACGGACAGATGGAAACAGATCCGGGAGAGAAACGGGAAATAATTTATCTTTTAAAGCCGATTCTCTCTCAACTATTATTAAATGTTGGCCTTTGGATGAACTTCCTCTCTCTGCAATCTTCACTTTTTTCTCTTCTCTTTGTTCCGTCTTTCTTTCTTTCTTTTTCCTTTCACTTTCTCTCTGTCTGTCTCTCTCTCTCTGTCTTTCTCTGTTTCTCGCTCTTCCTCTGTCTCTCTTGCTTTTTCTCTCTGTTTGTCTGTCGCTCTCTCTCTCTCTGTCTGTCTTTCTCTCTCGTTCTTCTTTCTTTCTTTTTCCTTTCACTTTCTCTCTGTCTGTCTCTCTCTCTCTGTCTTTCTCTGTTTCTCGCTCTTCCTCTGTCTCTCTTGCTTTTTCTCTCTGTTTGTCTGTCTCTCTCTCTCTCTCTCTGTCTGTCTTTCTCTCTCGTTCTTCTTTTTTTTTTTTTCTTTCACTTTCTCTCTGTCTGTCTCTCTCTCTGTCTCTCTTTCTCTTTCTCTGTGTATGTATTTGAGTTCTTTCTTTCTCTCCTGTCTGCCATTCTTGCTCTTTTTTCTTCTTTCTTTCCTTCTCTTTTTTCTTTGTCTCTCACTGTCTCTCATCTCTCTTTCTCTCTGTCTGTCTATCTCTCTTTCTGTCTCTGTCTCTCTCTCTCTTTTTCTCTCTGTCTGTCTCTCTCTTTCTGTCTGTCTTTCTCTGTCTCAATTTCTCTCTCTCTCAGAGTAGGTGTTTGTTTTATTTCTGTCTGCTGCATCTCTCAGAGTCCATGTCGTGATATCAGTGTGTGTGTGTGTGTGTGTGTGTGTGTGTGTGTGTGTGTGTGTGTGTGTGTGTGTGAGAATGCCAAGGACAGATGGGTAGAGGAGAGGTGAGGGGTACACACACACACACACACACACACACACACACACACACACACACACACACACACACACACACACACACTGAAACCGGTACACTTGGTCCTATGGCCAGTGAGGAATGTTTCCCTCTCTTTAAATCCATCACAGCCATGCTTAGTTTTCTGTTTCTCGGTAGTTGAGTGGACAATTCCTGAAAAGCCAGACGTTAGACACGTCCCTATGACCCCAGAAATATGTAACACACACACCAGTTCATACAGATACAAAGGACAAGGCCACATTATACTGTAAATGACTGTAAATTCTGGCAGAAGCATTTTGAACCGCCTCTCAGTCTTTAATACAAAGAACAACTTTTGCAATTCCCCAACTTTATCTCTTCATGCAAATTTATTCATGAAATTCAAAACATATTTTTGATCTTGGAGACAGCAGATGAGAAATAGTCTCACCACACGGTCCGTGTAGGAGTTGCCATGGAAGGGTAGATACTCAGCTTTTTCTAAGCCCTTTCACTTTTAATAACCAAAATGGAAGGAAGTTCATAAAGTGCTCAGAATAAATAGACATGTGAACACGCTTTGGCTGCACATCATGAGTTTGCATGGCAAGCTTACTAATAAGTTGAGTGTCCATGTTGTGTTTCTAAAAGTTCAAGTCTGTCTGTGTGTGTGTGTGTGTGTCTCATGCTCAGCTGATCATGCCCCATCTGCTTTAGAAGTGTGGTGATAGCTAGAAAACATCACTGAAGATCCTCCACCATCATCTGTCATGTGTGACAGATGATGTGTGTGTGTGTGTGGGTGTGTAGGTGTGTGTGTAGGTGGGTGTTTGTGTGTGGGTGTGTAGGTGTGTGTGTCTTCATAACTAACCTCTGATAACCTGAAGTCATAAGACCAAAAACCTTCTGACTGTTTCTCATTATCTTTCTTTAACTTGAACTATTCTTGACCTCTCTTTCTCTCCCTCTCTCACACACACACACACACACACACACATTTATCAGCGTCTGCCCGTGTCCACATATCTGTTAGGAATGTATAAACCCTCCTGTGTTTCTTCATGAATCGACCCATGACCCGTCTGTGTCTGTTTTCATGTTGGATCTGATAATGGTTGAGGGCCTACAACGGCAGCTCTGGGAGAAGATGGCTTCTTTTTATCTGGGAGGGTTTAGATGAAAAATAAAGATTAATAAATGCAATAACAGACACAGTCTCCACTTTGAGAATTTCGGCATTGTGGGCATTATCGTCTCTAAACGGTCAGATAAGAACATTAGGCCACACAGAACAGTCGAGAGATGGTTTCTTTCAGCTTCTCCATGCGAGCAACGCTTTCCCCGACAGGGACATGTGGACTTCTCATTTAGTGGTTGTCTCAAAGGTTACTGTCACACCTGAGCAGTTTGGTCCGTTTTAGTCAATACAGTGAACCCTCGTTTTTCACGGGGGTTACGTTCCAAAAAGAACCCGTGATAGGCGAAATCCGTGAAGTAGTAACCTTTAGAATTATTATACGATAAAATACTCCATAATACATTGAAACCAAAGAACAAAACCTTTTTACAGGCCCAAGCATTTAACAAATTAAAGTACTGTATGAACGTTTTTTTACAAATAACTACTGTACTGTAAAATAATAATTTTAATCATCAATACGAACTGAAGGCTTCAAATTGAGGAGATCCCACCCCCTCCCGCCCGCCCCACCACGACCAGAGTCATTGGATTAGAACGGGAGAAAATGAAAAATGATTATGAAAACAAAGTAAAGTACAGCAGGAAAAACCGTGACTCAGGTGTGTTTCCCTGCTCTTCTGACGGAGTCGCTGCATCCCGACTCCGCTCTGTAGCGTGTTTTTCTTCTAAAGCCCGCGGTGCAGGTGTGTTTTTCTTCTAAAGCCCGCGGTGCAGGTGTGTTTTTCTTCTAAAGCCCGCGGTGCAGGTGTGTTTTTCTTCTAAAGCCCGTGGTGCAGGTGTGTTTTTCTTCTAAAGCCCGCGGTGCAGGTGTGTTTTTCTTCTAAAGCCCGTGGTGCAGGTGTGTTTTTCTTCTAAAGCCCGCGGTGCAGGTGTGTTTTTCTTCTAAAGCCCGTGGTGCAGGTGTGTTTTTCTTCTAAAGCCCGTGGTGCAGGTGTGTTTTTCTTCTAAAGCCCGTGGTGCAGGTGTGTTTTTCTTCTAAAGCCCGCGGTGCAGGTGTGTTTTTCTTCTAAAGCCCGCGGTGCAGGTGTGTTTTTCTTCTAAAGCCCGCGGTGCAGGTGTGTTTTTCTTCTAAGCCCGCGGTGCAGGTGTGTTTTTCTTCTAAAGCCCGCGGTGCAGGTGTGTTTTTCTTCTAAAGCCCGCGGTGCAGGTGTGTTTTTCTTCTAAAGCCCGTGGTGCAGGTGTGTTTTTCTTCTAAAGCCCGCGGTGCAGGTGTGTTTTTCTTCTAAAGCCCGCGGTGCAGGTGTGTTTTTCTTCTAAGCCCGCGGTGCAGGTGTGTTTTTCTTCTAAGCCCGCGGTGCAGGTGTGTTTCTTCTTCTAAAGCCCGCGGTGCAGGTGTGTTTTTCTTCTAAAGCCCGCGGTGCAGGTGTGTTTTTCTTCTAAAGCCCGCGGTGCAGGTGTGTTTTTCTTCTAAGCCCGCGGTGCAGGTGTGTTTTTCTTCTAAAGCCCGCGGTGCAGGTGTGTTTTTCTTCTAAAGCCCGCGGTGCAGGTGTGTTTTTCTTCTAAAGCCCGCGGTGCAGGTGTGTTTCTTCTTCTAAAGCCAGCGGTGCAGCTGTGTTTTTCTTCTAAAGCCCGCGGTGCAGGTGTGTTTCTTCTAAAGGCCGCGGTGCAGGTGTGTTTTTCTTCTAAGCCCGCGGTGCAGGTGTGTTTTTCTTCTAAAGCCCGCGGTGCAGGTGTGTTTTTCTTCTAAGCCCGCGGTGCAGGTGTGTTTCTTCTTCTAAAGCCCGCGGTGCAGGTGTGTTTTTCTTCTAAAGCCCGCGGTGCAGGTGTGTTTTTCTTCTAAAGCCCGCGGTGCAGGTGTGTTTTTCTTCTAAAGGCCCTCGGTGCAGGTGTGTTTTTCTTCTAAAGCCCGCGGTGCAGGTGTGTTTTTCTTCTAAAGCCCGCGGTGCAGGTGTGTTTTTTCTTCTAAAGCCCGCGGTGCAGGTGTGTTTTTTCTTTTAAATCTACTAGCCATGTTAGCGGGTTAACCCTTGTGTTGTCTTCCCGTCAACCATGAAAAAAACCCTCTTTGTACTTTTTCATCATTAATATCACTCTTTCTGACATTTTTGTCACTTTTTTCAATGTTGTGTGTGCTTTTTTGAGTTTTTTGATATTTTTAATGTTGACATTTTCAGCGCTTATTTTGACGGCCTAATTGTTTTTATTTTTTTATTTTTATTTTTTACTGAAAACGGGTCAAATTTGACCCAAGGACAACATGAGGGTTAAAGCCCTGTTCATACAGATGTTGTGTCCAATAAACGAGCCAACGTTTCCACACCGTGACATTTCTTTACAAGTGCAGCGTAAATGCTAACCAAACCCACATAAAAACATCGCAAACGTTGCACTTTTACCAACATATTGCACCGAGTCTACCCAACTAGGTGGGGAAACGCCCTAGGAGACACACATGAAGGAGTCCCAGTTCACCATCAAGCGGAAGTTCAAGTTTTTCTGCCTCATCTGAGGCTCATTTCTGCCTATATTGTTTGATTTTTACACCATTTTGTCTGTCTGATCTTGTAGTGAAAAATAACCTTTCAAAAAAATCTGATGGCAATTGACATTATATTCATCAGGAAATTCAATTGAATTAATTACAAACCGTCTCCCTTGATGATCTTTTCTCTTTTTTAATTAATAAAATTACGTGACCAGTGATCCGTTTCCTCCCCTGGAGCTTCACGTGACTCTACTCATGTCGTACCACAGCAGATATAACAGAGATATCATATTCAGATTCATTTTTCTCAGCTGCTGTACCTCCAAAAGTACTTCTGCTTCACGCCAACAGAACATTAATATTTGGTGACAGCTGGGTCTCACCCAGTAAGACCGATCGCCCCATGTAGGTTCATGTAGTCCTGCAGCGGCCCCGGGTTCGAATCCGGCCTGTGGCCTCTTGCTGTGTGTCATCCCCCCTTTCCTGTCCATCCACTGTCACTAATAAAGGGAAAAAGCCCCTTTTATATATATATATATATATATATATATATATATATATATATATATATATATATATATATATATTTCAGCTGCATTATGTCAGATTAATATTCTGTATAACCCATGTTTCACTTTGAGTAAATACTGTAATCCACTGCAGTGATTCTGACATTTGGTTATGCAGATCATTATTTCAGGTGTGAGCAGAACTGCTGGCGGCTGCCATTGCAATGCTGAGTCCATCAATACTTCAATACAGGGCCTTTTTTTGAATTCTCAAAAAGCTTACTGGTTGTTTTTCTTTCCAGGAGCGCTGCTTTTTTAACTTTATTTTTATTGAAGTGACAGCTCTCCACTCAACAACACCAGCAATATAAATGACCATCTCCATTGTACGCGCTCTTCTTCCACAGCCAATTGTGCCAAAGTCGCTCTGCTTTAGTTTAATCACCGCTTATTGGATTATGGGTAACAACTTTTCCACGAATCCGCTGGATTGTGATGCGGGTTATTTCGCCTGAGGATTGCTTTTTCCGACTGAATCGGAGCGCTGTAATGCCGGCGAGAGCAGATGATCGCACAGCTTTTATAGTGTAATGAGATTCTTATTGGAATGCTGTCGTTGCGAGGCGCACGGACGCACACACACACACACACACACACACACACACACACGCACCACTAACAGGCAAACACACAATGCACAGGGATGAACACAAGGGTTTTGTGTATTACATTAAAGTTCAGCTTTATCTGATTAAACCATACTGCCGTCATTGTGTATGAACAGGGGATGGATTTTGTCCTTCAAATTTCCTGTGGCTCAAGTTCAAGTTCAGTCAGAGTGTGTCTTTGTTCTGCGTCAGTTCTGCATGTAACGGCCTTGGACGCCGCACAGAGCGAACCAAGCATTTAGTTCAAAAGAGACCGGGTCCTTCACTCGGCCTCTTTCACGTCTCCGATAAGACCTCTATATATCTGCTCACTGTACGTTCTGAATCCAGATTACAGACACACGTGTTGCTGGAGAGCTCTCAGCAGCACTGATGTTTGTCACAACCATCGATGTAGGGTACAAGGGTGGCTGCATTGTAAATAATGGCTGTCAAATCTCCAGTTATTTGCAAAAACTTGACTTTGTTATGCAAGATCTCAAGTTTTATTTGCGAGATCTTGACTTTGACATGGAGGAGAAAAAAAAAAACCTCTTGACTTGTCCCCAGTACATAATTTTTATTTTTTTTATTTTCTCCATGTCACCTCTGGGCTCCGTAGGACCATGCATGAACATAGTTGTATAAAAACACCATGTAAATATGCTAGGATTAGTAAAGAATAACTACTTTTCATCTGTAGTCCCTAGGCAGGTGGCTTAGGCCTGACATTAAGACAGTCAGCAGTAATACAGCACTTATTCACTATAAATGAAAAGACCCATAATGGTGACATATACATTGACATTGACCTGGTGAAACCTGCAGGAACCCTTAAGTGTTTCTAATATTTCACAAGAAGACGAACAATGTGAGCTGCTGACAGACAGCGACTAATGGAGAGAGCGGCCCTGATAAGAGTGATGATGTTGTGTTGTCACACAGATGACCAGCAATTTGTGGTCGTAATAGGTTATGGATTTAAATGTAATTATCCCTTGCAAGTCTGTAAAGTGTGTGAAAGGTTGCAATCGCAGGCCAGTACCTGTTCTGCTTTCGGGTCCACTTTTCTCTCTTAATTGAAGGTGTACTGAGTAACCTTAGGGTCTCATTGTTTACACCAGATAAAAATAACTTCACTTAACCTTCAAAAAAGGAAATGCAGATTCATTATTATCCACGTACATCTCACTTTGAAGCCAATTAACCATTCCTGCCAAATGGATCCTGTGTAAGATGCTGCAATCCAATAACTAATCCTGATCTTGACAATTGACCCGGCTTCACTCCATTTATCTGCCCATCTGTCGACTGATCCATAGCCAGTGTCAGACCTAGACTTGATGAGCGGACTGACTGATCAAGTATACATGGAGAGAATATTGGCCTTGTGCAAATGCGTGCGTGTGTGTTTGTGTGTGTGTGTAAGCGTATAGTCAGTGATATGATGCAAGCAGAAAGAGGCCGAGGAAAGAGTTGAAAAGAAAAAGACGATGAGTAAGAAGGCAGATACAGATCATAGGCGAAGTGGCTGGTCCAAGTTGTTCCTTTGGGAGCAAGATCAGAAAAATCTTTCCCAGCTTGTCAATGCACAGACATGTACAGGACGTGATAATCAATGATGACCTATTTGGGTATGAGCACACACGTAGACTCGTCTGTAGGTCGGTGTGTCTTTACACATCTGTGTTGAGGTCCCCTTGATTAAATGCTAAGATGAGCAAATAAATGTGATCTGAAAGGTCCGAAGCGTAGCCGTCTTCCTGCTGTGTAGGAGTCCGTGTTGAAATATTGACACTCCACTTGCAATTTATTTCACCTGTTTAAAGAATATAAGACTTAAAAGAACCAATTAAAAAAAAAAAAAATGAAAGTGACAGGGAAAGAGATGTTTTCTAGGAAGGCTGCAGAGAGACTTAAAGGTGGGAGCGAGGCAGATAATTAAGACTTTTGGATAGGGCGAAAGAGAGAGAGGAAGATAGAGGACTGAATCGATCTGGGGATTTCTCATTCCCAATCCCCGAGTGAGCAGTGTAATGATGCCGCGTTGGCTGCCGCCCCAGAGTACGACTGTTTCATCACGTCATTAAAGCTGCCCTGCTGACTTAGGCTGTTCTGCCCGTCATCCTCAACCGTGCCTCTCAACCCCGCAGAGCCACAGTCCAGCAGACAGGAAGCTATTCAATAAGGTAGTTACGTCAGGCTGCAATGCAATCCATTGTGCTCTGCGTGGGTCGGATCGAATCCGGGTCCGGGTTTGAGTCCCAATGCGAGACATCAACCAATGTGTTCCTAAGCAAGACCCACTTACTTGCTCCAGAGCTGTGCAACCTCTGATATATAGAAATTGTACAATGAACAGGTATACATAGTGTCTTGCCCATTTTACCTCCTAGCCACAAAATTGAATTAAACAGTACATGTGCCGTAAAACCAAAAGAATGAACTTAAAAAAAAAAAAAGATCCATTGGGCCGAGAGTAATTGTCGAGTTTGGTGATGATTCTCTGTGACTTTGTAACGACAAGCTATACACTTTAAAATGCACACAGTTATTTGGTCCTCTGTGAGTATTACAAGGTGGATTAGTGCAGCTTTAAGAGCAACAGCAGAAAAAAAAAAAAACAGCAATTTTGTTTTTCCTCCACATCTGAAACCATTTCTGGGAACCTGTGGTTGTGTTGTTGGCTGCAGTGGGCTACAGCAGTCGCCTGGTCCTAATCTGCAGGGAACAAGTCAGCAGACACTTGCCTCTCTTTACAAAGGGATTTACTGTCCTCCTTAGCAGAAAAACACATAACGCTGGCATCTAGATTCCTCAAGTCTTCCGGGCTAAGACACTTTTCAGGCTGGTATGTTAGATCCCAAACTGATTTTTGTGATAATGGAAATATGTAAATATCATTTGATTATATTGTTTGCAGGCAAAGACGTTACAGCGGTTGCGTTATTGAAGTATTGTTTTTTAATTTAATGGTATAGCACTATCATAGGCGCCCATAGCGTTGGTGCTTCGGGGCTGGAGGACCCACGTGTGCCAGACTGCCAGGAGGCTACATTCATTTAAAATTATACATTGCGCGCCATAGTGCGGTTGGTTATGTTGCTGTCAGTCTCCTGCTCCATTTAGTCTTAATTTCCCAAGAAGCTGATTGCTTTTTTTTAACGTGTGAGTTAAACTTCTCCTCTCCAACCCTACCTGTATTTGTTAGAAGTGGCGATGTCCTGAGTTAAAAGATGGCCTACTTTACGGCTTTATTATCGAGTTATAGGAGTGTGTGTTCGTGTCGGCCGCTGTCCGTTTCCTAAGGTTCTGAAAAGTTTCCGACATTTTCAGTTGAATTCAGTTTTCTCGCTTTAAAAAAAAAAATTTGCCACTTTTTTGATATTGTTGTTCTTTTTTTGTCGCTTTGTTTGACTGATTGTCACTTGTAATTTTTTCCCAAATTTTTGCTACTGTTACGTTTGAAGCTTTTTTCCCATTTCTACCACAAGATTTACACTGATTCTTGGAATCCAGGGTCAATGAACCTTATTTTTGAGTTAAAAAAGCAGAAATATGCTCTAAAATTTCTTTAAAAAACTCAAAAAAATCCCTTGAAAGTAGTGAAATTATCCTTCATTTTAGTTGAGAAGACTGTTTTAGAAAACCATCCATGTTCATATTAGCCAATTTGATTAAAAGAAACCCAAATTTCTGATGTGGACACTCTTTGAAAATGGGTCAAATGTGACCATATATATATATATTAAATGTACATTTCAGTGACATGCGGGACTAGCACTGGGCAATATAACGATATTATATATGAGTGAGACTAGATATTGTCTTAGATTTTGGATATTCAAATATCGTAAGTGTTGTCTTTTCCTGGTTATAAAGGGTGCATTGCAGTAAAGTGATGTTATATCATATACCTTTAACCACTAAGTCATTATTTATTAAAAACCTCATTGTGTAAATAAAAAAATTTAGTTACAGCATCGATAGTCAACCGTACAATATCGTCATCTAGGTATTTATTCAAGAATATCATGATATTTGATTTTCTCTGTATCGCCCAGCTCTACGCGGGACAAGAACGGGACACGAACCCCTGGGGGAAAGTCCTGTGTTGTTTGACACATCCACCCCCACCTCTCTTCCCCCCCCCCCACCCCCACCCCCAACCAACCTCCTTACGCTGATTTTTGGTCTTTCATACTACTACATACCATTTTCTCTCTTATTACTACATCATCGTCCAGCACCGCGGAGCTGCTGCTCTGCTCGGTGCGTTCCATACAGACGCTGAAGGGTCAGAGCCACCCACCAAGCGTCGGTATTTCACGAGTTGGGAGTGAGAACGGGTTGAAACTGATTTCTGATTGCGTTCAATAACGTTTCTGCTCTTTCTGTTTGGCTGTTGCCCTGAAGACCAACCAGACAGGAAACTGGGTCAGTCACATACAGACTGCTGGGGCAAAAAGAAAGCATGAGTTATTCCCACTAGGGCACAGACAGATCCTGGACAACCAATTCATCTAGTGGTTTCTGATATCAGACACCAATTTCCATGGTGTCTGATACAAACAAATAGCGGCTTTCTTCATTTCCCATCATGGAATAAAAATAGTAATTTTAAATTTCAAGCCAGTTCAGTCTGTGAAAGGCCTACGGTAAATTATTGTAAAATCCTATTTATTTGTGTCCAGATTATGTCTGTCTAGTTGTTCAAAGCACTAAATAATGAACCCAGTGACTTCAATGAAATCATGTGCGTTTCTTGGAAACAATTGTGCCATTTTACTGTTAGCGTGGGAAAGTCAGACAATCATATATCAGCAAAATGTGTCCCAAACAAGCAGTTTTTTGTCAAAGCTGCCTACTTCAGCTCTTTGAAGTCATAACTATCTCATGACCAGCCAACACATTGTCTGGATTCATACACACACATCTGCTTTTATTGGAAATCCCAAAGTTTTGCAGTCCTAAATATTGTCACCGTCTGACACAATTTAGTTATACAGAGCCCTCTTGTATGGAACAACTGAGATTTAAATCAACCAAATCAACCAAAGGAACCGGTTGGATTTCTGGGTAAAGTCTGGGGTTATTAAGATTATAGTCAAAATGAAACAAACTGATGAATTTCTTTTATTTTTTACACGATCTTTGATTCTTTTCTTCGTCTCAAAATGTCCTACCAACATGTTCTTTATACCTTGCACCATTGACTCTCTCCTATACCTATCACCACGGTCCCACGGCAGTTCGTGAAATGGTCACGTTATTTTTAATCTATTGATTAGTGTACACGGACACGTTAATGGACGTGTTTTTCATGGTAGTGAGCACGGATTTGAATCTTGTGTCAATTGCTCCTTTTTTTCGTGGTGCTCAGCACGTAATGGGAAGGGTCTATACGGAGGTTGGGTTTTAGGAAAAGAACAACGGGGAAATGACTCGGCACACGCGGGAGACAATCCCCGGTCTCCGGGGTGACAGTCCTGTGTTGTTTGACCCATCCACCACCCCATCCAAACCAACCTTCCTGCGCAGATTTTCGGCTTTTCATACTACTCGCTACCGTGGTCGTGCTGTGATCACCAAATATGCTTCCCATTGAAATACATTAGATCAAAATTTGGGCTCACCAACGTGTTTGTGTACACCAATGTTTCCCAAACTTAGGGTCGGGACCCAAAATGGGTCGCAGACCCGTTTTATCGGGTCGCCAATTGGCAGAGTAAAATGAGAATCTGGCTTTTCGACTCTAGCGTACCTGAAAAACTAATACAGAAACTGACTAAATGCTCAGCATGACCTCAGCATGACCTCAAAATGGCACTTTCAAAAACTGAACCTAGAGTAGATCAGCTGGTTGAGATCTTCAACCAGACACATACATCTCATTAAATTCAAGTCAGCATTACTGACGATGGGAGGGGACGGAGACACAGAAAGGACAATAGAGCCCTTTTCTGTTTTTGATTACTTTTATAATGGAATAAATATACTTCATATACATTTAAATTCATGGTTTGTTCCGTCTTTTGTCCACAGTTTAAAAATGTAGATGTTACAATGATTCATGGTGTATTTCTGTAAATTTGGGTCCCAGGAGACACCAAATTTCTCTTTTGGGTCTTGAGCTGAAAAAGATTGGGAACCCCTGGTGTACACAAATCAGTAGATTAAACAACGTGATCAGTTCCCAAACTGCCGTGAGACTGGGTTGTACCTATTTGTATGCTGTCATATCTAACTGATCATGTGGAACAAACACTGGCTATTACAGAATGCCATGTCATGCATGTCAGACCCATAGGGCACACAACTGATGTGTCAAACAGAAGATGTAAGCTGTTTCCTCACATGAAGTCTGGACAATATCAGGAGAATCTGGTCTGAAGATTCCCTTTCTTACATGTAGTGTTAGGATTGTAGTGTGACCCGGAACACAGAGATACAACACAGGAGACTGATAGAAGTTCAAGTGATTTTAATGTTTGTAGACGTATGTCCAGCGAGGGTGAAAACTAAAGCAGCAGTCAACTCCACTGCGAAATCCGGGGCGAAGCAGGTGGCAGGTCGGAGAGAGGGAATGACGAGCAGCACAGCGATGAACCAGGAACAGACGGGGTTAAAACAAGGAATCCACAAAGTTCAAACACAAGACAAAAAATACAAAACTACTGTGCCAAGTTACCATGAAGGTGTATGGAACGATCTGGCGCTGAAGAGGTGGTCAGCCCGGGTATAAATGCTGTAGAGGTGAGTAATGAGATGAGAATCAGCTGTGCAGAGATGAGTGGCCACGCCTCTTGACCCAGTTCCTCTAGGAACGCCCCATCATGCAGAGACAGACAACACAGACAGACATGCAGGGGAAAGGGAGAAACAAGACACACAGGATGGGGGAAAAGCAGCAGACCACATTATGTAGCACCCAACAGATTGTCCCTGACACATTAACACCTATTGGACATCCTCAGTTGGGTTTAGGCGAGGGGTGGCGCCTGGGTAGAGATTAGGGTTAGGGTTAGGGTTAGGGTTAGGGTTGGGTAGAGATTTCACCTCGGTCACATAGCTGGTTTGTACTTTGCTCATAAACAACTGAGTCTCTTGTCGTTCCTCGAATTTGTCTGACGATTTCTGTAGGCCCGTACCGTCAAAAGTTCCCGAATCTCGTTGCCTCCACAGGTAGGCATTTTTGTTGGCATAGGCATGTTGGTCCACCTTCGTCTTCACCCTCAGATTTTCTTCCGGTTAGACGCCAGCCGCATGATAGAAATGCCATCTACACGCCCAGTGGCTTGCTGTGAATTCTCCAGACAATGAGGCTCAATCGGACATTACACAGAATTTAAGATGGTTCGGTCCAACTGATTCAGACATTTGCATTCTCGGCTCCTCAGGGGACTGTCTTGAAAATTCAGGGTTCGGAGTATTTCCCTTCATGAAATGTATGTATGAACAGCTGTTTAAGAGAGATTTTAAAGAGTCAACACAACAAATGCATAACCAACTGGGGAAGAAAGAGGATCGGTTGTATGAATGAATGAATGAATGAATGAATGGATAATTTTGCTGTTGCTGTATGCCCAGCCCAAATGGGCTGACAAGACACTATTATTTATAGCAAGGGACCAGATACCAGAATAGCAACATAAATTTAACAACAAACTGTTGTCTATTTTGCCATGTCTTAGAGACAGCAGCAAAATACCCCCAACTTATATACATTAAATCTAGCCACTCCATTTGGTCATCATCGGTACACCAGAACATTTTAGGACTTGGAACAGACATTTCATGTAAGACGGCTGTTCTTAGGACAATACAAAAGTAAGTGTAAGTCAGTGGTCGTATGTAAGTTCCACACTCAGCCATTGAGTGCCAACATATTATAACACCATCAACGTTGTCGTTATCACAAATCCCAAACTAATAACATAAACAGCATTCTCAAATAAAGCAATTACAATCTGCTCTTGAGGAATCAAATTGTTTCATGCTCTAATACCCCTACACCCACCCACACACACGCATGCACGTATAATGCATGCACACACACACACACACAAGAAAAGTGTATTAATATTTTCATGGGTCCCATGGCAACACCAGTTACAAGGGGGGAAGCGGTCCTCGACCACTGCTACACTAAAGTCAAGGATGCGTATATGTCCAGAAGTCTGCCAAGTCTGGGCAAGGCGGACCATAACCTGATCCTGCTCTGTCCCAAATATCTCCCACTTGTAAAGAGGAACAAAAAGGAAACTGTCACGGTGAAAAAGATGTCAAAAGACGCGATTGAGAGACTGAAAGATGCGTTCGAAAATACGGACTGGGCGGTCTTTGAAAATAGTGCCAAGGACATAAATGAATTTACTGAGTCCGTATGTGGGTATATTAATTTTTGTAATGATGTGGTTGTAGAGGAAAAGAGGGTTAAGATATATGCAAATTGTAAACCCTGGATGAATGCTGAGATTAAAAGGTTAATTAATGACAAAAGGAAATCCTTTGCTAGGGGAGACAAGGATACACTGAAAAAGATCCACAAAGATCTTAAAAGGGAAATAAATAAAGAGAAATATCGGTATAAATGCGAAATAGAAAATTATTTTAAAGTAAATGATATGAAGAAAGTCTGGGAAGGAATGCGGTTAATGAGTGGTTATGCAGGGAAAGGGAAGGTAAATAGTTTTCAGTTAAATGGCACAAGAGAATATGCTAATAACTTAAATCATTTTTATAATAGATTTGATAAAATAGACTTTTCTAATGAAAGACAAAGACTTAGGGAAATGATTGACAGCACAGAGGATGATGACTGTACCCTACAAACAACCAATCAGGAGGTATATGGTATGTTTATGAGGCTGAAAACTACCAAAGCAGCGGGTCCAGATGGACTGTCTCCAAAAGTATTAAAAGGCTGCGCTTTCCAGCTGGCAAACATTTTTCAAGTATTTTTAATTACTGTTTCTCTCATAAAGTGTTGCCTGATTTATGGAAACAATCTTGCATTATACCAGTACCCAAAAACAAAGCCTTTGAGTGTATGAATGATCTAAGACCAGTAGCTTTAACCTCCATAGCTATGAAGGTATGTGAGAAAATCATGTTAAATAGTCTGAAGCCTCATGTGGAGCAGTATCTTGACCCCTGCCAGTTTGCTTATCAGGAAGGGAGAGGGGCAGAGGATGCTATCGTCTGTAAATTGGACAGTGTCTATGCTCACCTGGATGCAGGGGGACGGTGTGTGAGAATTTTATACTATGATTTTAGCTCAGCGTTCAATACGATACAACCACACATCCTCGTAAATAAGCTTTTAATGATGAAGGTTCCAGGTGTTTTTATCTTGTTCATTTTAAATTTTTTAGAAAACAGGTCTCAATTTGTTAAGTTAAACACCAAAGTTAAGTCAGATAATATTATGTCAAACACAGGGTCACCCCAGGGAACTGTTTTATCACCTTTTCTTTTTACCATTTACACGGCAGACTACCGCCCACAGCAAGCTAGCTGTCAGGTTGTTAAATTTGCTGATGACACAGCGCTCATTGGGTTGATCAAAAATGATGATTATAGTTACTATCAAAATGAGATAAAAGCCTTTGTTGATTACTGTGATACGCACTTCCTGGAACTCAACGTTAAGAAAACTAAAGAATTAGTTATAGATTACAGGAGAAATAAGATCACAGCTGAGGCAGTGGAAATCAAAGGTGTAGAAATAGAAAGAGTGAACACATATAAGTATTTGGGCGTTGTTTTTAACGACAGGCTAACATGGTCTGATCATGTCGACTCACTGATGAAAAAATTAAGTCCACGGGTCTACTGTATGAGGAAGCTGCAGTTATTTAAGGTAAACACGGATGTGGTGAGAATGTTTTTTATGTCAGTCATATGTAGTGTTTTGAGTTACTGTGTGGTGGGGTGGGGGGGAAATGCTGGGGTAACTGAGAAGGCCAGAATTGATAGAGTGATTAAAAGGGCTGGGAAAATGGTGGGGGAGTTAAATACAGTGGATCAGGTATATGACAATCATCTGGTAAAAATGGCAGAGAAAATAACGAGAGACCCGGGTCACCCTCTTCATGGTAATCTGACTGGTAGGGTTATAGAGCGTAGTGGTAGACTAAGACCTCCTGTGACACAAACTAAGCGGTATGCTCTCTCTTTTGTACCTCAGGCTATTAGACAGCACAACAAGCACTTTAAACGTACATTTTTATAAGTTTTTATTTATTTTTTTAAATTGTATTTATGTATAATATTGTAGTGTATTTGTGGTAATGTATTTGTTCTCTAGTTTTTGTAGGGGGGGATGGCGAGTGTGAGCACTGTAATTTCCATTTTTATGGATGAAATAAACTTGACTTGACTTGACTTGACTTGACTTGAGTTTTGCTCTATCTGGGTGTTGGGATGATCGAATCCGCCAGACGAATCACTGCACGATAACACCGGCCTCGGCCCTGGATGTGAAGAGGTCATCCGTTGATATTAATGGCCTGGTGGGTTACTGGACTGTGGTGATTGCTTAAGTTTATTCAGGCATTAGTTAGAGGGGCAAATCAATGAGAGTTAACTGCCACTTTGACTCCAGAAGGTCAGGTACATATGGGGTGGAGGAGTGGAGGGAGGGGGTGGAGATGGAGGATGGGATGAGGAAGATGAAAGGTTTAGTTTTTTTTTAGTTACCACGAACAATCAGCATGCTTTAAAAGACAAAAAAAGCTAATAAAACACAATCGTATACAAATCAATCCCATTCCATCAAAGAACCAAAACATAAGGGTGAGTTCGGGAAGGAGCCGGCAGAAGCTAAATATCTATCTATCTATCTATCTATCTATCTATCTATCTATCTATCTATCTATCTATCTATCTATCTATCTATCTATCTATCTATCTATTATTACAGAAAAAACAAATAGCAATGCAAATACAGCTTACAACAATTGGAAGTTATACAATAACTTGCGTTAATACAACAACATACAACCATACACTGTGTGGACATTCCCATTAAAGCAGTAATGCGTAGTTTCCGTCTCCCCCGTGAGGTATTCTATTTAGTGAAAACCACACTGTTGGCACGTCCACATGATACAAGCCTTCCGTGATCGGGCACCGCCCCCACCCCTTCGCCACACAGTGGCTAGTAGCCAAGGAGGACACGCAGGATTAAAAAAACATGATGGACTCTTCAGAAGAGGTCAGTATCTTCACGACAGCAAAAAGAGGAACAAGTGGAGCTGGGGTAGAGCGATGAAAGTACAACGCAAAACTGGAGAAATGTCAAGGAGGGGGCGAGGTTAGGAGCCGAAATGGCGAAGGACAAGTGGAGATAGAGTAGAGAGGAAGGTTGAGGTGAGAGGAAGAACATGTGGTGCCATTTGGTTTGTCCTTTGCTAATCTGCGTGAGGATGCTCACGTAGACACACACAGGGTTCTTCTCAGTTGGACATCTCAGCATCTCTAATTTATTTTATTTTTATTTTATCTATGGCTGAGTGACAGTATTACTTTGTCCGTGAGACTTGACACACTCTGAGCAGTTTTACCAGATTACCACTGACTAGTGATGGACTGATATTATCGGCCGGCCGATATTTGCGTTTTTTTACGTGTAGCGGCTGATGCGTTTGGCCATAGTTTTCTCCCGGCATTATTTCCAGACGGGCGTCCACGGGCAGCTCTGTGTTGCTGGAGATGCTGCAGTTCACATACAGACCGTGCACTGCCCCTCCACCTCTAGCACTATCGTAGTCTTAAATTACAAATCAAAATCGCTACTTTTCAGGTTTCAGGTCTTCTTAAATTATTTAAATGTGTTGACAAAGGACGTTTTGTGATGACCTGGCCTATATGTCAGCAAGCAAGGCATCATCAAGGCTGTGTTGTATTGTGTGTTGTGTGTTTCAGTCCCGTCTGAAGACCCATCTCTTCTGTTCTGCCTATCCTTAGTATATATATATATATATATTTTTTTTTTTTTTTTTTATTTAAGTTAATTTAAGTTTATATTTTATTTTATTTTTATTATTATTATTTTTTTTATTATTACATATATATTTATCTGTTTATAGTCTGTAAAGCGACTTTGAGCTTGGGAAAAGCGCTATATAAATTCAATTTATTATTATTATTATTGTTATTATTATTATTGTTGTAGATGTTGATGAAAGCCTTTCACCCTTGCACAGTTAACCATATGCCGTGCACCCGTCCATATGATGCACATTGCACACATCATTTGGGTGATATGAATGGAAGATGATTGCAGAAGTGACACCAATCTGTGTTTTTGGTTATTTTGAAAGAAATGGCAGAGCAGATTCCCAAAACAAATCCAGTGTGGCAGGGTTTACATTTTTATGATGTAAATTGAAGGAGCAAAAGCAGTATCGGCTCTAAAAAATCGCCTTAAGAAAATCTGCAGCCCGTATTGGTCATTGGCTAATAAATCGGTATCTGCACTACAAAAATCTATATCGGTCGATCCCTACCACTGACCCATTGCAACATTATTTATTCTGATATAGAGTTTCAGGTCGAAGCTAGAGTCCCATTAGTTAACTTAACAGTACATTTACTTAGCTTACTGAGCTAGTAAATCGTGTACAGTCACTTTTGGTTGATTTAATTCTTTGTAAAATTTATATAAGCGTTTCCAGTGAAAATCTGAAAATTCGGTACACTCCAAAAAATCTGTAATGAATGAATCCGCTGCGTGGACACGAGCCGTTTGAGAAGTGACGAGGGACGGACTGGTAGGATCTGCAGCAAACTCCCCGTAGCGTACAATATCAACTCGTACTCCACTCTCACAAAACTACAAGGGTTCAATAAAGTTCACGGCAATCTGTCTGAGGGCCGGTTGACATTGTACCCTGGCAGCATTTTGCCGCTTAGCCGCCCATGCGCGTGACACGGTCAAAGTTCAACATGGTTCAACTTTGACCTCGACACGTGCGACAGCAGCCACTGTGCGCTGTGACGTGCATTCACATGTGGGAAAAAACAGAAACACAGAATACACGTGGATCCACATGGACGAGAGGTTGGTTTTGGCCTTCAGCGATCTCCCACAGCTGTAGCCTACGACACGAGCCTGAGGTCGTACAGAGACCTCAGACGCCACACTATGCTGTGGAAGCAAATTTCCACCAGAAACCAGATGTGTAGGTTATTGTAGCCTTTTAATTTAAATCATTCAGGTTTGTTTTAGCTATGTGAAATCAACATGGACCGTGACGTTCTTATGTGCCGCTGGAGAGTCAGCCGGATCTCCTTCTTTTAGGCCAGATCTCAATTACCTTCCGCTTTCTTTCTGTTGGAATTTTAACCTCTGGTGGATTTCTGAGGACTCTGGTTACCTGGGCCTCAGGTCTCTGCAGGGTAAATCCAGACAGCTAGCTAGACTATCTGTCCCATCTGAGGACTCTGGTTACCTGGTCCTCAGGTCTCTGCAGGGTAAATCCAGACAGCTAGCTAGACTATCTGTCCCATCTGAGGACTATGGTTACCTGGTCCTCAGGTCTCTGCAGGGTAAATCCAGACAGCTAGCTAGACTATCTGTCCAATCTGAGGACTATGGTTACCTGGTCCTCAGATCTCTGCAGGGTAAATCCAGACAGCTAGCTAGACTATCTGTCCAATCTGAGGACTCTGGTTACCTGGTCCTCAGGTCTCTGCATGGTAAATCCAGACCACTAGCTAGACTATCTGTCCAATCAGAGTTTTCTTTTGCACTACTAAAACTACTTCTGAACATTCCCGTTTCACTAAAACAAGTTCCTTCCCGTGGATATTTTACAGTGGCTCCGTCTGGCGCTAAGCCCGCCCAAGTCGATTGTGATTGGTTTAAAGAAATGCCAATAAACCAGAGCAGGTTTTTTTCCCATCCCAGAATGCTTTGTGGACTCGCCAGACTTTCTGGCGATGCGAGACTACCATAATTCATTTTTTCAATCATAATTTTCAAAGAACAACATCTGGGTCCTTGGGCTTGTCCCCTTAGTAGACTTGTGTTCTCGATAATTTATAAATTCTTAGGCCCTCAATTAGAAAAAAAACATGCATTTATCATATACATAATATACATAATAACTTCCTCTTTGTCTTCTTCTCTGTCTTTGGTCCTTTTAGATCCAGTTTCAGTGGACCTGGACCAGTATGATGTGGTTTCTCTGACTGATGCTCTTAGAGGTTTCCTGCAGGACCTGACCGCCCCCATCATTCCAGCCACAGTCTACAGCGAGCTGGTCTACACTGCTCAAGGTACAGTGGTACACCGCCACACACACACACACACACACACACACACACACACACACACACACACACACACACACACACACACACACACACACACACACACATATTTACAAAACAACACGTGCAGCCTACTGAGGACAATCACTAATCTCGAGATATAAACTCGTTATTGTTCTTTATTGTTTGTGGGTTTTCAAAGTGTAGTCTGGAGTGTAGAGTTTTTCATGTACACTTATGCCCCTGTATTTTAACATAGGGGGTGTATACTTATGCCCCTGTATTTTAACATAGGGGGGTGTATACTTATGCCCCTGTATTTTAACATAGGGGGTATACTTATGCCCCTGTATTTTAACATAGGGGGTGTATACTTATGCCCCTGTATTTTAACATAGGGGGGTGTATACTTATGCCCCTGTATTTTAACATAGGGGGGTGTATACTTATGCCCCTGTATTTTAACATAGGGGGGTGTATACTTATGCCCCTGTATTTTAACATAGGGGTGTATACTTATGCCCCTGTATTTTAACATAGGGGGTGTATACTTATGCCCCTGTATTTTAACATAGGGGGTGTATACTTATGCCCCTGTATTTTAACATAGGGGGTGTATACTTATGCCCCTGTATTTTAACATAGGGGTGTATACTTATGCCCCTGTATTTTAACATAGGGGGTGTATACTTATGCCCCTGTATTTTAACATAGGGGGTGTATACTTATGCCCCTGTATTTTAACATAGGGGGTGTATACTTATGCCCCTGTATTTTAACATAGGGGGTGTATACTTATGCCCCTGTATTTTAACATAGGGGGTGTATACTTATGCCCCTGTATTTTAACATAGGGGGTGTATACTTATGCCCCTGTATTTTAACATAGGGGTGTATACTTATGCCCCTGTATTTTAACATAGGGGGTGTATACTTATGCCCCTGTATTTTAACATAGGGGGTGTATACTTATGCCCCTGTATTTTAACATGGGGGTGTATACTTATGCCCCTGTATTTTAACATAGGGGGTGTATACTTATGCCCCTGTATTTTAACATAGGGGTGTATACTTATGCCCCTGTATTTTAACATGGGGGTGTATACTTATGCCCCTGTATTTTAACATAGGGGGGTGTATACTTATGCCCCTGTATTTTAACATAGGGGGGTGTATACTTATGCCCCTGTATTTTAACATAGGGGGGTGTATACTTATGCCCCTGTATTTTAACATAGGGGGTGTATACTTATGCCCCTGTATTTTAACATAGGGGGGTGTATACTTATGCCCCTGTATTTTAACATAGGGGGTGTATACTTATGCCCCTGTATTTTAACATAGGGGGTGTATACTTATGCCCCCTCTATTTTAACATAGGGGGTGTATACTTATGCCCCTGTATTTTAACATAGGGGGTGTATACTTATGCCCCCAGTATTTTAACAAAGAAAAGAAAATCGGTGTCCTTAAAGGTAGGATTTTCCATTTTTTTTTTTTAATTAAGGCATTAAGATCAATTTCCCAAAGATGTTTTTTTTTTTTATTCCTCTTTTTAATCAACTTCAGCATGGGGGTGTAAACTTATTCTAGCCACTGTATGACCAACATGAAAAGTAGGATTTTGAGTTTTTCTCTAGCTAATGGCAGCCTTTTATTGGCCGGTGAGTGATGCAAGTTCAGACCTTCAGCTGCATTTTTTTTGCCTCTGTCATTTGGCATGAGCTCCAACACTCCTCACACCTGACAGATTTCTGCCATGTCTGGATGTAACGACGACAAGGCCGTTCCCTCTCGTCAGCATCACATTTCTGCTAATCCCCTGGCAGCTCCTAAAGCAACTCTGAGCAGAAACATGGCCGGCTGTCAAGTTCTCTCTCTCTTTTCAGTATTTCTGTACAGCTGACCTGCCCGTTCGCCCTTTCACCTTCAGCCCACCTCGCCCAGCCAGCCCTCCTCTCTCAGGCTTTTAGGGACTCTCGAGTCTTGTGTATTTTTAATGAACCCTACCTTGACTTTTTGGAGTTTCCGTGCTTTGCATGGGTTGTGTGCGTGCCGGTGTGTGGAAATAAAAAACACCAGTGTGTATTAGCGTCGTGCACGTAAGCGAGTGTTCGTCAGGTCACAGGCAGCTTCCCTGCAACTTCTCCCCAAAATATTACTCGACTAAGCTCCCCGACATGAGCTCCAACTGAAAACCTCCTCAATAATGAAAGTGATTTTCTCTTTCGTGTGGCCCTCGCCCCATTAAGTGAAGTGAAAACCCTTTTTTTTTTTTTTTTTACTTATTCATGGAAACATTTTAAGTCAAGATAAACCACTTTGGAAGGATGCATCAAGTGTTTTCCGCAGGTCGGCCTAGGTTAAGCCCACTGAAATTGAACTTATTTAGAAAGGGGTCACCTGAGGAGCACACAGAGATTTCTTCTGTGAATTTCTGTGAATTATAAAATAAGGGTAAGTCACGCACTAATATTAGGCGAGTTATTTGCTCGAGGGGCGTGTGGTGAGAACTTTTGATGTCCTTTTCTTCTTCTTCCTGCTTAAGTCAATACTTTACCCAGTCTACTGTACATACCAGATGTGCTACTACATATATTCCTCAGTCAACGTATAGCTGCACATATTCAGCAGCAACATGCAAGCGTGCCTTTTCACTAAATTACCATTTCATTTTCTCTCTATTAGTCATTGTGTTCATTTCAGCAGGTTATTTTATCCTAACCAATCAGCATTGCTCGACGTTTTTATTTCATATTAAGGTGATCCAGTACCCGTAAAAAACCATACCCGTAGCGGTAAAAAGCAACACATTTATTTCTGTTAATTCGACTTAACCCTCGTGTTGTCTTCACCTCCGGGACCCTCTCGTGTCCCTCGGGTCAAACTAACCCGGGACTTATTTGGGGTTTTAAAAACCATTCTGAAATAACATTTTACTTCATAATCTATTAACAAATATTGTCTTTATCTCCATTTCCAGCAGCTGAGATAACATCTATGTTCAGGGAATGAATCAGTCTCTACTAGAACACTATTAAAGATGGAAGTGGGGTTCGTTTTTATCATCAGGTTATAATTCATGTTAAAATCACTATGGAAACAACATAAGTGTCATATCCAGAATAATGTTCTGAGTCAGGAATACATGTTTATCTCAGGAAATAAGGTAAGGTGCTGATTTCAGGTAGAAAAACTAACTTGCCCAGCTTTGTAGATGTCGTCCATACTTGTCTCCAGTTTTTCTTTCCTTCCTACAAAGCTTGGATTGGCTCAGATATTTTTTTCAGCTATATCACTGAGCAAAAAACAAGACGTCTGAAATGCTGAACAAATCAGAGATTGAGGCATTGAGTCAGAGGTTTGGAGGTGCATTGATCGTTATAATATCCCCAAATATACAGTTCAAAAAATGAATGAACTTTGTCTTAACTTGGGCTGCAACTCATTATCCGTATTACTCATGAATACTTAGTTATTTCTTGCATTATTTGAATAATCTTTTACTATTCAAATGAAATGGTTAAAAAATGGCCAAAGTGATGTCTCTAAACTATTTGGGTGTTTTTTCTACCTATAGTCCAAAACCCCAAAGAAATTTAAGCATGCAGCATTGGCATGAGTGCATCGACACAGTATTAATGAGAAGTCAGGTTATAACGGCTAGCCTGCACACCTGTGCTAAAAGTCAAGAAGCAGATTAATGAGCCATTGCTAATGAGCTAAAATAACTTTATCTTAAACTAACACAATGCATTTTTTTCCTAATTTCAAACGTATTAGATTTGTAAATTCTTTTGCATACTGGATTTTGAGGGTGTGATTTTGTGAAATATCCATATGGATGGAATCAAGTTTACCGCGTATGAAGACAGTGACTGTCTCTCCTGTCTTGGTCTAATCCCTGACATGTGTTGAAATCCCCGTCTCGGTCCTTTTTAATTGTTGTCTTTCATGTGGCTGTCTTGCTGTCTGGGAGGTGAGTCGTTTCCCCAACACATTGTTAGAAAGAAAGATTTAAAATGCCCAATTTTGGAAGAAATAAACAGATACTTGTTCTACTCCACTGATCCACCAGTGGGACATTCATTACACACACTTTTGATCAACCGCCCTTACAAAATACGAGATCCTGAGCTCTAACCATGGGTGATATGCGTGATATTAAAAATCCCACTTGAACATGGCATCACAACGTGTAGTTTGAAGCTGAATTCAATCTAGAAATACAAGTTAATGTGCGTCACCACAGAGTCTAACTCCATTGAACCCTCAAATTAGTCCAATCATGTTCTATCTCAGAGCAATATTTATGCCTTTTTGGTTTTGTTCAGTGACAGAATAATTACATTTGTGTCATCCTCCCATGATCCTCCCCCCTCCTCCCATCTGTTCCTACAACATCCTGACCACAATCGGCCTTTTGTTATCATTCAATTAAGTTTTATTTATAGTGTCAAACCCTAACAGAAGTTATTTCAGGACACTTCACAGATGTCTAGACCACACTCTGTAAATAACAATGAACCAACAAGTCCCCCCCAGGAGCAGGCATTTGGTGCAACAGTGGTGAGGAAAAATTTACTTTAAACAGGTTGGCGGCCATCTAACAGCTGCCGTTTGGGACCCAGAGACTGATAGAGATCTGTAGAAATATGATTTGTAATAATTGAATCAGTTGGTATGATGAACAGTGTGAGATTGGTTGGAGAATCGGAGCAGCGGGCGTGGTGTTGCATTCAGTTTATCGCACCGTTGTGACGAAAAGAGAGCTGAGCCAGAAGGCAAAGCTCTCGATCTACCGGTCATTGTTCGTTCCTACCCTCACCGATGGTCATGAAGGCTGGGGCAGGACCGAAAGAACGAGATCCAGGGTACAAGCGGCCGAAATGGGTTTCCTCAGGAGGGAGGGGGGGCTGGGTCTCCCTTAGAGATCGGGTGAGAAGCTCAGTCCTCCGAGAGGAGCTCGGAGTAGAGCCGCTGCTCCTTCACGTCGAAAGGAGCCAGTTGAGGTGGTTCGGGCATCTTGTAAGGATGCCTCCTGGGCGCCTCCTAGGGAGGTGATCCAGGCACGTCCAGCTGGGAGGAGGCCTCGGGGAAGACCCAGGACTAGGTGGAGGGACATCCAGCTGGGAGGAGGCCTCGGGGAAGACCCAGGACTAGGTGGAGGGACATCCAGCTGGGAGGAGGCCTCGGGGAAGACCCAGGACTAGGTGGAGGGACGTCCAGCTGGCAGGAGGCCTCGGGGAAGACCCAGGACTAGGTGGAGGGACGTCCAGCTGGGAGGAGGCCTCGGGGAAGACCCAGGACTAGGTGGAGGGACGTCCAGCTGGGAGGAGGCCTCGGGGAAGACCCAGGACTAGGTGGAGGGATTATATCTCCAACATAAATCAAACCTATTGAATCAATTGGTATGATGAACAGTGGCAATTATAGTAACAATCAAGATATAGAATAATGACTAGGAAGAATGACAGGGCGAGGACAAGTTATCAGGGCGGTGCCATTATTTGCTCTAATATTTACAACGAAAGACGAGGATCGTGATGCCTAAGAAATCTGAAACTCCGTGCCTTCTCTTTTCTGGCGCCATCCTCATGAAAAGGATCTGTGATGTCTATCTATGTTCCCCATGAAGAATCTCCCGTTGTCCGTGGTGTCGGGATGCTCTCACTGTTTCACTTACCGCCCGGTTCTCTGAAAATAGGATAGGGTAAGATGTATAGATTTATTTATTTCAATATGGTTTCTTACTTTTGCTATATTATTTAATTTTAACATCACTCACTTACTTACACTGCAATATTTGTTTTTGTACTATGGCAACTTCACTTTACAATACCTTTTATATACTGCCACTTTACATTCATTCAGTACCTTTTGCTCATTGTCTGTTGCTTGTTTTTTTGCTTTCTACTGTAGAAACCCGCTGCTGCTGTAATAAGGGAATTTCCCTACTGTGGGATGAATAAAGTATTATCTCATCTAATTTAGGACAATGCACATTAATCAACATTTCTGTAAATGCCCAGTGTTAGCCAGTCGGCTAATTTCCAACTGTAGTCCTAGTTACCTCTATGAATATTTATTTATTTGATTAGGACAATGCACATTAATCAACATTTCTGTAAATGCGCCAGTGTTAGCCAATTGGCTATTTTTCAGCTGTAGTCCTACCCAGCATGCATGTCTTTATGGTGGGAAGAAACCAGAGCACCCGGAGGAAATCCACGCAACCATGTAGACTCCACACAGAAAGGCCCAGAACACCCTGGATTCGAACCCAGAACCTTCTGAGGCAGAAGTGCTAACCACTGAGCCACCGTGCTACCGTGCCGCTATCTTTAGCGGAGCGGAGAGCTGCTTTTGGGGCACGGCGTGACTCGGCTGGTGGACTATAAAACATTGACTTGAATGTCCGCGATTGCTCGTGGAGGCCACAACGCCTCGGGAACACAGCACAGAAGTACCCGGGGGGGATCTTTTTCAACCTCCGTCGGTCTTTGGTCATCTCAGACCTTCTACATTTCCTCCCCTCTGTCATTTTTGTTTTTTATTCATTCTTTTCGTCACCCCATGCCTGCCCCAAGCCTATTTTAATGCTCACCTCTCATTCCTTGGTTTTGCGAGTGTTAGTTACCTTAATGGCCTGACCGAGGTCAGGGGTCAAGTCTGACTGACCACTATCCATTGAGATTGAAGACAAACTGTTGTGTTAAATAGGACTATAATTATCCCATCAACTCACATTCTTATTGTTTTGCAGTTTTCTATTACTATATATTTCCATTTGGATTTGGGTATCGTACAGTGGGGCTTGAAAATTTGGGCACCCCAGGTAACAATTTGTATTAATTTGCCTCAAGAAGCCAAGAAAAGATGGAAAATCTCCAAAAGGCATCAAATGACAGATTAGACATTCGTATAATATGTCACAAAAGTTAGATTTTATTTACATTATTTACATTTTCAAAATGACAGAAAACAAAAAAATGGTGTCTGTAACAGTTTGGCCCCCCTGCAGAGTTAATACCTTGTACTGCTTATGTTGAGGTCAGGAGATTGTGAAGGCCATGGCAAAACCTTCAGTTTACCCCTCTTGATGTAATCCACAGTGGATTTTGAGGTGTGTTTAGGATCATTATCCATTGGAGAAGCCATCCTCTCTTTAACTTCAGCTTTTTCACAGATGGCATCAAGTTAGCATCCAAAATTTGCTGAAATTTCATTGAATCCATTTTTCCTTCTACTCGTGTCATGCAAAACTCCATAACTTCTCTTTTCTGAAAAAAAAAAAAAAAAAGATCTGTGATGTCTATTATGTTTTTCAACCTACACGATCGTCGTCCATGGTGTTGTTGATGGAAATACATTTTTGATTGAATTATCTGGATTGCTATCCTGTTTCCCCGAGCTGTTTCAGGCAGCAACTGACCTCGTTCCTGGAACCATCTGATTGGATAATCTATTTAGCATCTAAATGGAATTTGTGTAATGCAATTAAATGTATTTTATTAAGGGGACACCTTTATCCAGAGCAACTTGGAATAAGTGACTTTAACATCCACACGTACAGGAGCGAGATGGAGTATGAAGAATACTACTTATTTTATATAAGGAAATTGGACATGGTGCTTGTTCATATCCTCGGGCATGCGGGCAGGCCATCGTATGAAATGTAGAGTAAACCACCGGGTTCAGTAGTCCACTTTCAGACTCCTGCATAGCTCAGTTGGTAGAGCAGGAGCCCATATATAGAGGTTTACTGTGGTCCCGGGTTTGACTCCAACCTGTGGCCCTTTGCTGCATGTCATTCCCCCCCTCTTTTTCATGTCTTCAGATGTCATCAACAAAATAATCCTCTTTTTTCCCACCATCCTCTTCCTTGTCTCGACCCCCCATCACCCAACTGTCTAGTTGTCCAGTCTCCTAGAGTCCCACGGGGCCAGATGGACAGGCCAAGTTCTCTCTCCAGCCTTGACCTGTATTGACCAACAGGGTCAACCGCAATCCATTATTGTGTGTGTGTGTCTGTGTGTGTGTGTGTGTGTGTGTGTGTGTGTGTGTGTCTGATCAGTTATGATCAGACACAGAAAGAGGTGACTTCCATGACCCCATCAGTCTGCAGCAGATTGTCATCCCTCCATCACCGCCCACCTCCCCAGCCAAAACACACACACACACACACACACACACACACACACACACACACACACACACACACACACACACACACACACACACACACACATACCTCAGGTGTCCTTGAACTTTCTTGAGTCTTGTTTGCTGCTTACATTTTATAATAATTATGATATTCTTTACATCAACCCCCATTTTTTACACTCTGTATGGCTGCAATTTTGCATCAATAGCCATTAAATGCCTTTCCATTCTGTAATTATGTCTCGATAAAGCAGTTTTTCTGCTTACAAGGGACTCACAGGAAATGATGCATGGATGTACTGGACAAAAGCAACATCCGTTGCTCTTGTGATTGAGAAGCTCGAGGCATATTTGCTGAGAAATATCACACTATTCAGACATTCAGAACAGCACGAGAGTTGAACTCGTATATGAGACAGTTTTTCATGATGTATTTTTTCTTTTAAGCGGCCATCCACATCACATCTAGTAGGGGGGGGACTCACCAGACGCCTCCCGATACGATACCATCACGATACTTACGCCACGATACAATATTATTGCGATTTTAAACACAACACAAAAATTAGAAGTTGGGAAAAAGATGATAAATTCCAATATATCGCAGAATATTGCAATTTATAATCAGTTTCCCTACTTCAAATTTTTTCCCAATTGTAAATGACGTCCCCAAAAGGAAACTTTGTCAACATGTTTTATCTAAAAAGAATTTTATTTCTGCAATATGGGACAAAGTGACCAACACGTATATAATAAAAGATCGGCACAGTTTCAATACAGTATTGCCACTGAAAATATCACGATACTATGCTGTATTGATTTTTTCCCCCACCCTTAATATCGTCATAATGTCATTTAGGGTTATTTTTTAGGGCTGGAGCTTGAGACGTGTGTGTTATTATGAATGTGATTCAGAATGAGGCGGTCTTTCTTCTGAAACGAGAAAAAACCCATCTGTGAGAATATATGGAGCTTATTCTCTCTTTCTCTCTTTCCTTCTTCAGCTATTCAATAACTCAGCTGTCAAATATGCAAAATATATTGTTAATCTGTCAGTTCTCTCAGCTCTCTGTATTATTGGGATCGATTTGAACTCCTGCACAGAGGGCCGAATACAGCAATACCTGACATGGTCAATCAATACATATCCGCATTCTTACATCAGAATACACACAGCTTGTACACATGCAGAACACTGAATCACGTAAATCACTGTGCAAAATGTTTAAAAAAAAAACAGCCACGGTCCAGTTAAGCTCTTTCTGCAAACACTGTTCCAGCTTGTCGAGACAGCACAACCACTTTTGATCAGTTTATGTTTGCATCAGCTCAAGGTCCACTTCTATATCCACTAAAAAAGACATGAGATGATTTATTGTTCAAAAAAGACTTCATTTTTGTCATACTCTCTCCTGAATTTACCTGTATTCACTGTCTGAAATGCTCCGTGTTAGCGCCTGTCCCTTTAAGTCAACCCCTCCTGCACTGTAACACATTGAACGTAAAATTTACAGTAACTATGGCAACAATTGTCCAGCAAGTTCATGTGAATTCTTCCATTTACAGTATTTTATGTATTCATTGTAAAATACAAAACAATTAAACACAACATAAGATAAAAAAAGTAAAAGTACAGTAGTTTATTGTACTATTTACAGTACTATAGTGGTTATATTGTTATTAGACTACTGTGATTTCTACTGTAATACTTAGACTACTGTGATGTTGTTATGGCGACAAGGTTGTAATGTACCTTTACAGCATTCTACTGTAAAAATCATTTACAGTAGTGCTACTGTGAAATCTAAAGGAAATAACTGGAGATTTCACAGTTATTATTTACAGTGTGATAAAGCCCAGTCTGCTCTGATTGGTCAGCGTTTTGATTGCCCCGCATTACGCTCTCGGAGTCTCTGCACCATCATTGCAGCCGAGTAATGACTGTAACGGTACGGTAGCGGCACTTTCTACCTATATATTGTGACATCACAATGTTTGGAAGTCCTGACAAACAGGTTTTTAATTTTTTGATACTTTCACAGTATTTATATAGCGCCTTGGTCTGCTTGGTTATAAAAGAGTACATGGGAATATTACTTTTGATGATATGGGACCTTTTAACCCTCATGTTGTCCTCGGGTCAAATTGACCCGTTTTCCTATATCAGTGTTCTTTTTAATTCCCAAAAATAACATGATTGATTCCACACAACGCTCTTTGCCAAGTACAAATCTCTACTTTCATTAATTTTGGGGCGTCTTATTTAATTTTAGTGTTTTTGAGTGTTTTTGAAATAGTATTGAGAGTAAAAGTTGACATATTCCAGTCTGTGATTATCATCAACATCCATTCCTTTAATTTTAGTCTCAATAATTCCTAATTTCTGCTTTTCTAACTCAAACATTAGGTATAATTTCCTATAAATGAGGTTTATTGACCATAAATTCCAAAAATAACTGTAAAACTAAAGTTAATAAGTTAGTTCCGTAGTGTAAAACGTCAAAAAAAGGACAAAAACATAAAAAAAAGTTAAAAACATCGATTAAAAGCATCAACAAAAGTGTTCAATTTTGACAGGAAGACTACACAAGGGTTAAAAAAGTTTGTTTTAATAAAATTATTATTGTTAAAATAGTGAAATGGTGGTAATGCAATGATCTGTGATCCTGTGTAAGTTTATGTGAGTTTTGGTGGCCATGTGCAGAAATTTCAGGATGTCCCAGCTGGTTTCCTGGCAAGAAGGAGACGTAGCATCATTTCCAAAAGTACTTCCGGAGATGGTGTAGACCGAGACACCCAAACTCGGAGTGGTGTCCTGTTTCTGTGTCACGTTGGCGCCGCCATGGCAACGTCTCTGTAGGAGACAAGCAGCAGGTCTTCAGTGTGTTGATTCAAATGGGAGACGTGAACGTGAAGACAGATTATGAGCGATTCTTTCGTCCCGTAGTCACCAAAGAAAACATTGGAGCCATTTTTCACCGGCCACATGTCTCCAGAACATTCTGACACTAAAATGGTATTTTTCAAAGGGCTACATCAGGAGAAAAATGTTCGAGACCTGTTTCTTATGTTTTTGTCCCTTTTTTCAACACTTTGATGCTTTTTTTTCACAACGCTAACTCTAACACTAACTCATTAACTTTAGTTTTACAGTTATTTTTGAAATTTATGGTCAATTAACCTCATTTATAGGAAATTATACCTCGCAAGATCTGGCAACACAGAGACGCTAACGTCAGATAACGTCAGATAACGTCAGATAACGTCACAGCTAATGTCAGCTAACAGCTGTGGTTCAGTGGTAGACGGTCGCCTGCCAATCGGAAAGGTTGGTGGTTTGATCCCTGGCCCTGCAGTCCCATGTCGAAGTGTCCTTGGGCAAGACACTGAACCCCGAGTTGGAACATCGGAGTGTAAATGTGGGTTGTTATTATCCGACTGGCAGGTGGCACCTTGTACGGCCTTGTATGTAAAAGCTCTTTGAGTAGTCGTTAAGACTAGAAAAGCACTATGTAAGAACAGTCCATTTACAGCCAATGTCAGCTAGCGTTCATGAACTCCTGAACAAAACTTTCGAACGAGGCTACGCCCCTTTAGGAGACAGGAAGTGTGTACCGTCTCATACCATCTTTAGTAGAGAGGATCTTTGATCTTTCCTAATAAATTAATATAAAAAAAAAACGGGATCTAGAGAGTTGGAGTCTGTGAGCAGACAGCAGTTTCAGAAAAAAATGGCTGATAGGTTTGATGTTCGGTGGCAGATCTGAGCTCTCCCACTGAGTCGTCCCCCTCCCCATAATAAACCCAGCACCCAGCAGGCTCAGGCACAGATGTTCACTACTTGTTCGCAGCTTGTTTGGCGTGGTTAAGTGCCTGTGGTGAGAGCGCTGCTCAATTCGTCTGGTCCTCTTCAAACACGGCCCATTGTCTGCACCCCCGGCTAATACAAGACAAGGACTCGTATCATCCCTGGCCTCGCCGCCGGCGCTGGCTCAATTTTTACAAGCATCCCTATATGAAGCCCCTGAGATTTTCCCCATAGTGTGTGTCAGGCTTGCTGGCTAGCAGCTGGCTGTTGGACTGTCTCAAATTCAAATGGCTGATGTCATGCCAAGGCCATACATCTCCTCAAAGTCAGCGAGCAGTTGGCTGTATGCTCGGATGGATACTGACGGAGGTAGAGCACAGCGGGGGGGACGCCTGCTCTGTGTTCAACATGTATAAGTGAAGTGGTGTAGTGTTTCCTAAACTGGTAGATGTTTATGCATGCGGGCAGGCATCCAGGGTGCTCACTAAGCTCTATGAGACGCAGATGCATGTACTTTCATCTTACCTCGTTTGATTGCAAAATGGATACACCGAGGTTTTTTGTTAACTTATGTAAAATGGGAACCAGTAGAGCAAAGCTAAAAATACACCTTCCATCAGCGTTGGAGCTGATGTCAAGCTGCAAAGACTTATCGATTACTTAATTTGTTGTCAACTGTTGAATTAATTCATATTTTGACAATCGATTTATCAGATTTGAGTCTACTTCTCCGATTGCTGCTTGTTAACCCTTGTGTTGTCTTGCCATCAAAATTGAAAATCAACACTTTTGTTGACGTTTTTCATCAGTGTTTTTAACTTTTTGTCCCTTTTTTCAACACTTTGATACTTTTTTTCGATATTTGTCACAGCATGTGGAAAAACACACACTATAGAGCCAAAAGAACAGGGTGACCACATACTTTTGTGTACTTTTATCCCGCACCCACAATGATTGGGCATTCAAAGGCTGAACAAGAGCATTTGATGAAACATGAATTCACCTGGTTTAATGCTTTAAATCAGGGATCTTCAACGGGGGGTTAGTTTTTGTTGTTGACGTGAATCCAATGTATTATTAGCAATCATAAATCCCCACTGCTTAATGGCCTATAGGTAAGGTAGTGAAGAAAGTCATCTACAGATAGAGTCAATCCTCAAGACTCACTGTTCCACATGTATTTTATTTTAAAGATTATTTTTTGGGGCATCTTTGGCCTTTATTTTTATAGGACAGCTGTGTCGAGGAGTCAACCTCTATATATATATATATATATATATATATATATATATATATATATATATATATATATGGTCGCCTGCTCCACCAGGTGAGCTAACCTGGCATCCCTACATGGATTTTTTTTTACATTAAAACATCATGGCAACAATTATTAGGCTATTTTAGTAGCTTAGGATTCTATGCTTAAATGGTATGTATAAAGGCTTTAGGCCGCCCTGCATGTTATTGTACACCCAGTTTAATATGCAACTTAATTTTATACAATACAGTATATTTAGTAAATTTTTTTAAATATGTTATGTGGTGAATGTGAAAATGAACTGCTGCCTCCTCGGTCAGCTCTAGCCGCTGGAACAAAATAAGCGGTCGTGATGTCATCTTGCCTGAGCTCATTACTATTCATGAGCTCGCCCAGTTGCGCTGGGTAAAGGATGCTGATAGCCAGGCTCTCACTGGCTAGCTGTTAGCCTATCAGAGTCAAGCAACTTAGCTCATCAATATTAATGAGAACTGGCCCAAATGGAGCTGCAGGCTTTCTATACCACGCTAGAATGGCTTGAAACAAGGTAACCAAGGTAACCAAATTACAATGTCCATGGACATTACCACAAAGAACTTCAGGCATTACCACAAAGTTATGAAATACGTGTGGCAGGGCACCTTTAAGGGGTCCTCGAGTTGACAAAACGTTGAAGACCCCAGCTCCAAAGAAACCACTCTGGTGTTGCTTTTGTCTTGCAGAGAGTCAGAGTGTGGAGGAGTGCGGGGAGAGGCTGAAGAGGATCCTGGAGTCTCCCAGCATCCCTCAGGCCAACCACCAGCTCCTGGTCCATCTCAGCAGACACCTGGCCCGGGTCAGCCTGGAGAGTCAGACCGGCCCCCGGCTCCTGGGACAGGCCTTCGCCGAGGCCGTCTTCAAGCACTCTCCTCTCAGGTACTCACCCTACATTCACTCACTACTTTACTTACTTTACTTATATTTTTAAATTAATGGTCAGTAAAAAAACTCATTTATAGGAAATTATACCTAATTCTTGAGGTAAAAAAGCAGAAAATATGAATTATTTAGACTAATATTGAAGGATAATCACAGAAGGGTCAAAGGTTCAGTCAGGGTACTATTTCCAAACTGTTTTTTCAATAGCTAAAAAATTCAACAAAACATCCAAAATTCAATGAAAGTAGAGATCCGATGTTTTGTTGTACTACATCTGTATTATTTTTTGGGTAGTCCAAATTAGCTAGTTAAAAAGATACCCATATTTTCCAACTTGAGTCAAATTTGACCCGTTAGACAACGGGTCAAATTTGACTCAAGTTGGTTACTTTTGTCTCCAAAGCATGGCGAAAAAGACTGGTATCTGGTCCCATGCTGTAACGAAATATAACGTCTTTTAAGCCCATTTGGGCGGCGCTTACCTGTTTTAAGTATGACACAATAATAAAACTATTCATTGATTCATTTTTAGATGTTCATATAAAGAAAACAATGCAAGCCAGGATGAAATATTACTTCACCTTGTGGTATATTTTGCCTCCACGCAATTATTTTCTTTTATGAGGACTTTATGTTGTGTGTAATTGCTCACTTAATGGCTTTTTCATTTGCTTTTTTATGTATTTAAATTCAAGTCAGGTGTATATGAATGGTTGTTAATCACAGTATCAGTCTCTGAGGGGCAGAAGAGGTAATCCCCCATTCTTTTAATTGCTAGTGGTGGAAGTAACACTAATTATAATAGCTGTATTTGTATACTAGCTTTAACAATAAGTGATTTGACAGATGAAACCAAAGCACATACAAACACATATAGGCCTTTAGTAGAGGTGTTGAAATTAATCAAATAATCGATGCATTGGATCTGGGACGTGGTCGATGCTGCGTCGATAATCGACCGGCCCATAATCAATTATTTTGTTATTTTTTGCACATTCAGGAAGTGCCATGTGCTCAGTGCTGTAGTTTTATTTTCCAGTTAATTTAGTATTAGAGCACGGCAGCATGTCTTCTTTGCTATGAATTAAATATCCTATATGGCTTTAATAAAAACAAAATGTATTTGATGCATCGTGATGCATCGAGATATCGAATCAAATTGCTGAAATTATAGTCGTGATCGGATCGGGATATAGTATTTGTTTTGTTGTTTTTAATATATGAATACCTTGTGCGGCAGCCTTGAGTGCCGAGAAAGGCGCCTTTAAATAAAAAAATAAAATGTATTATGTCATAGCTTTTAAGCTAAATCAGCCTTGTTTTTGAGAATTTGTTTGGTATGTCTAACCACTGTGACTTTGTGACTTTATTTCCAGAACCCATATTATATATAATATGTATGTATATGTATGTATATATAGCTACAGGGTTGGGGAGTTAATAATAAGTAATGTATCCTTTATTAGTCCCATAAGGGGAAATTACAATTTACACTCTGTTGTTATTACACATATATTACACATGCTCAGTACCTATAAATGCACTAATGGAGAGATGTTAGAGTGAGGGGGGGGCTGGCCATGGAAAGGCACCCCCGAGCAGTTCGGAGTTCTTGTGCCTTGTTCAAGAGCACCTTGGCAGTGTCTAGGAGGTGAACTGGCACCTTTGGTCCGCATGGGGGAGTTGAACCAGAGACCCTCCGGTTCCCAGCCCAACTCCCCGCAGACCGAGCCACCCAGTTGCACAGTTCTGCATTAGGGATTAAAAGTAATGGGATTAGGTTTTTAAAATACAAAACAAGCAACTGTGTTGTGTATTAAATTGTTCTGAATTATCTGAATTCAGTCTTTAAAGATAGATTACTTAAAGTGATTACTTTTTTACCTCCACACAAAAGAAGGGTGTGTTTTCACGTCTGTCGGCAGGATCACGGAAAGGCTACCGTCCAAATAGTCGTAGAACTTGGGAGAAGGGTGTAGCATGGGCCAAGGAAGATCCCATAACCTTTTTAAGCAGATACACAAAGGTTTCTTTCAGCTTTGTCTTGTGTTTTATGGTGTTTAAAGAACGATCTACAATCAAAACCGGTCAACTTCTCTTGCAAAAGTCCCACAGTGTTTTGGTGGAGAGAGTACTCCCGTTTTATTCTACATTTGTGAATCAGCCAGCCAAGGAGCTAAACAAACTTTTTGGCAGAATGGGTACAGATTTCTTTTTTTTTACTTAATCCATAAATCAATTTGTGCGGATTTCTACGACAACGCTCGTATCAGTTGAGGGAGATTGTCTTGATCCAGCCCAAAGACCTGATATTGTTCTAGTGAAAGATCTACGCTTGCTAACAGGAAAACCCAAGCATCATATTTGGCTCATAACATCAACATCCTGCCGTTTTGAGAGCTGGCTGTTTGAACACTGAGAGAACAGCATTAACGAGGCCGATGCTATTGTTTTGTTTGACTGCACAAGCTCGCCTGCGTCTGTTTTTCCAGAAATTACCGAGGAATTTCCCCTCGCGGCGCTGTGTGCGGTGGAGATGTAGTGGATTTGGGAAGCCAGTCAGTGAGTCAGAAGCACTGATTGTTTGCATAGCCTGGTCATGTAATTTACCTCTGACGTGCACAACGGGTGGGTAAAGAACGAAGCAGCGTCTCATAGCATGCCGTGCAATTTCAAACCAGATTCCATGTTAGCTTATTATGTGTGTGTGGAAATGTTGATAAATGCTAATTGGTTCTGGAGCATACACTGCAGTCTGCAAGTATTTAGACAGTCACACATATTCTACCGTTTGGGCTTTACTGCAGCATGCTGTGGGGAAATTAAATCCCACACTCTTTGATTAGAGTCACATCCTGCTACCATCCTGCTGTGTATAACTAAACACAAAGGAAAAGGCCTTTCTTAAGATTAGATCAGATTAAATTCAACTTTATTGTCATTGTGCAGAGTACAACGACAACGAAATGCAGTTTGCGCCCAACCAGAAGTGCAAAAAGAACAGTAAAGTATAGACAGGACAAGAAATACAATGCAGTGTAGACAGCAGTGTACCGTTGGTTTACAGAAGGTGGTTGACAGTAATATTAATTAATTATAAATATGTGCAGTGTATTAGCAGTTACCTTTTAAGAGCAGAATAACTATGGCTATGCAATATACTGTATAAAAAGCATGTACAGATATTGCAATGTAGTAGCAGTAACATTATACCAGTAGTAACAGTAATATAGATGTCTGCAGTGGATCGTTATAAGAAAACCAGAATAAATATGGATATTCAGTATGAACCATATAGACAATTGTGTACAGCTATGTTCCACGTGGTAACCGTGCCATTGTAGTGCAGAAACAGTAACAAGTAGGAATAAGTGTATGTGCAGGATGAACAGTATGACGAGCAGTAGAATATGGCTATGTATAAGTGTAGTTACATTATGTATATTTGTAACTAAATACAACTAAATCCCACTATGGGTGGGATAGGGGGATTGGGGTCTTAGTTGGTGGGTTATCATTAATTAAATGGAATATTAAAAAAGGTCAGTTTTTTTTCTGTCTATGTGGCTGTTAATTTAGAGTAATGTTATAGTGTTATTATATAAGTGTTAATCATTGGTTTTTATATTGTTTTGAGCCCTGGTGTTGATGTTATTCTGTTATATATAGTTTAGCTAACAGCTAAATTGGCTAACCGCTATCTGACAGCTTGATTCAGTCTAAAATAACATCAACTCAAACTAAACACTGTGAAAAGAAAAGCAGACTACAGCTAAATTCAGACTTTACAGTAATAACTATAAAGAAAGTATTGAGTGATTGTGTTTCAATGAGCACAAGTAAAGTAGAACGGAGTTAACAGCTGTTATATAATAACGGTTAATTTCAGGTTTGATTTTAAGGGTCTTTTAAAAGTATTACATGCTGTCTATGCTAGAGGTTAGCCCAATTAGTTGTTAGCTAAATTAATGTTAGCTTCCCGGTGGAGGCTAACAGCAGACCGCTACAACTACGAGCGTGGAACAGATCGTGCAGTGTCGTAAATCCTTGAAACAGGATTGTCATCTGCACATGGGCGAACATCTTGCACAGGACGGATCCTGCAGGCAGCGCAGATCGGGTCTATATAAATAAAGTTGAGTTGACAGTGTTCAGCGGTGTTCTTTCAGGTTGTTGGATCTCACTGTCGCCGTGTCAAAGGCAGAGCTTGGTCAGGGGCCTTTGGCGTCTGTTATTGACGCAAAAAGTCTCCTTTAGCGTCATGTTTAGACGCGCTTGCTCGGGATTCGTGGCGTCACATTTTGACTCTCTGAGTCGGGACGAACTGACATGCTACATGAGAACGTGACAGCTTTAGGTTCAGGAAAAGATCGTGGGGTGGGGTTACAAAATGTATGTTTTCAGTGACACACAGGACAAGAACCCCGGTCTCCTGGGTGAAAGTCCTGTGTTGTTTGACCTATCCACCACCCCAACTAACCAACCAATCTTCAGATTTTCGGTCTTTCATACTACTCGCTACTGTTTTTGCGTTATTATGGATCCCACGCAACTTCTAGGCAAGTCCCGCCCTACAAAGCAGCCAGATTGGTCTATAGGCATTGAGTAGTTAAGGTTAGGATAGCCAACTGGTCAGGGGGTAGGACCTGAACCTGAAATCCAGGTTCCGTTACCTTGCGTAAGCATGGATGCCTGGCCAATAGTAGTATATGAATGCTATTGAAGGGCAGGTCTTGCGTTGATTCCATAATACGCACCGTTTTCGCTCTTAATAGGATGTCATCTTACAGCCCGCTGAGAACCACAGACCAAGCGTCTAGTACGTCTAGAGTATTTTACAAGTTGGGAGTGGTCGGTTGGGTTCTTTACTATTTGACCAAATTCCTCTTCATGTTTGTATTTTTGCTCAACAGTTGCGACGTGAACCCAGAGCATCACGTCAGAATCTTGGAGGCTCTAATCGCAACCGGAGGTCTCATGGAGATGCAGGCTGCACCAGGTAGGACACAGGCGTTCTCCATTTACACACACCGTATGCATTCATGCTTTTATTCTTTCACTTTGCAACCTGAATATGTGATTGTAGGTGTGTAACAGTATTTTGTTGGTATGATTTTGCTTGGTCTGGACTTCTTTGTGACACTGTAAAATCACAGCAAAGCTGCTCTGTCTGTCAGCACACACACGTGCAGGTCATTTTCACATGTTTCTGTTCGGTGACAAAGTGCCTGAAGTTTGTTTCTCAAGTGTATCACTATACATTTCTGGCACTGGAAACATGACATTCCCTTTCCCTTGTTACCGCTGTACCGCAAAACTGCAGCGGAAAACACACATTTGGTTTATGAAATATGTGGAAAACACAGACTTTTTTTTGACCAAGCCGCTGTGATAAATTGGGCATGAAGCATGAAATAACAGCTTTAACTCTGCCCTCCATAAGTTCAATTTACAGTCCGGATGTACAGAGTTTATGCTAACAAAACACGGCTGCTTCATGCTGTTTTTCTTGTTGCATTCCTGCTTTGCTTGATTACTGTTATAGTTGAGAGCGGGGGGTGGGGGATGTAAGCGTGGCAGCTTTGGTTCAGTGTATATGGAGGTTTTTTTCGGCCGTATTTCCCCAAATGCATAGAAAAACAACATGCTTTCTTAGAATAAAAAGTTTCTAATGGATGAGAAACATTGTCATCTGATCTGATTAAAGTTAGTTACAGCTGTTAAAAAAGTAGCCTAGCCTGCTCGTCACAGTGGCATAAGGGTAAACAAGATATAGTCTGTCTTTCTGGTTAATGCATCCCCCCAAACAAAAGGCATGACCAGCTGTTTTTATTATAGACCAGACCACAAATATGTAGAGACTGCTGTAGCCAGTTTTTTAAGCAAGATGAAAAAAAAAGAATATGCACGGGTTAGGGTTAGCTTTAATGTGCTTGGGATATATCTTCAGAGATGAAGTGCTGTGGAGAGATCATTCAGACTCTACCTATTGAATAAAGAAAGGGTTAGACAGCAGGTGTGTGGCAGATTTTAAGGGCAGATCTAGTCTGCTGAGGTCGTTTTCTTTGGGTCAGTGCGTGTTTGTGTGTTTGTAAATGTCAGCAGGTCAGAGTGTGTGTGAGAGTGTGCTTGTGTGTAAGGGTGTACTGGTCTGTTCTGGCCAGGGTCAACATATTTGTTGTAGGAGGGATAGTGTCTACTCAGGGGTTATGTTTCCTTTGTATGGACCATTGGGTCATTTAGAGGTGATGTTGGAAAGGTCGATGGACTAGTGAGCAGATAAGAGTCTGATTTATGGTTGAAACAGAACCAGGCTTGACCTGGACAGAATCAGCTCCGTCCAACACTGGATAGATCAGCAGGCCGGAACATTGCCTCAGACTTTTCTTTGACCTCATTTTGTCTTTACACACTGTGGATTATAGCATTTTAAATAAACGCCTTTGTTATATGACTTTTATTAATGCCACAGTCTTAGGCTGGTTATTTTTTCTTAATCCATCATACAGCCAGAACCTTTTCACAGTTCAGTTGCTTAATTTCCCATCTGCGGCGTCCCACAAGGTACGATCTTAGATCTTCTTTTTTTTCATTCATGCTTCTTCTTGGTCAGAAACATGTTCAAAATTAAAAGAAATATTTACCTTTTTTGTCATGCTGATTATACTCCCCTTAATCTCCCTCCTAAATTCTGTGTATAAATAAACCAACTTTCCGTTGTTTTGCTTCTGTAAGGTCCCGATCAGCTGCCTGAGGTGGCTTTTTGTAATTATTTTAAAGTTTATCTTGCTGCTTTTGCATTGCTGAGCACCTCCAGTGGGAAAAAATGTAGACCTTCATTTAACTCCACAGCAAAATATCGCTTGATCCTTGAAACAGGAAAAGTCGGCGGAGTCAATAGGTTTCCATTTTGGCCATTTTTATATCTTCTATGGAGTCAGATTGTTTTGGAGATAGCGACTTTTAACCTTTAGATGTCCTTGATCTTAAGGTACTTTTATGGGCCTCAGCTTTCAGGTTAAGGGGTGAATGTTGTTAAATGACAGAGCAATACAGCAGACAAACACAGACCACACACACACACACACACACACACACACACACACACACACTCATAAAACCACATATCAGACTCAACCGTAGGTGGGACTCCAGTGTCATTGGTTCGATTTTCATTTTTTGTGGGTGACTCACAAAGGGACAGGATGATGTCAGGAGGACGATCAATAATCCATGGAATAACGGTGGGGGAACGGATACATCAGGGTTCAGGGCTGCCACTGGAGATTTCAGATTTGTTTCCCCCCCTTTTCATTCACAATGTCGTTAAAATGCAAGTGTTGCCATGTAGCTTGGTGAGAAGCACACACACACACACACACACACACACACACACAAGGACAACATGCTCAGGTGGATCTAAAATGTCTTAACGCAAGCATCGTTTTACAGGGCTTCTCCACATGGGGTCCTGGAGCGTCTCCTCATTTGGCTCTTTTGAATGTTAGGTATTGTTAAATAATGCGAGTTTATCTTTCTCTTTAATGTGGAGGAGTTACTTTGCTGTTGAACATACATAAACGCACGCTTTTTGCAGATTCAAGGTTCATCGTCAAGGGCAACCCTTACCGTTAAACACAACATTTGTCAGGCTTATACATAGGGTTGGTCTTCGAGAACCGAATCGTTTTAAAAATTACGATTCCAGTGGAATTGTTTCTTTATTGGAATCGTTTGGAGGATTTTGGATCCAAATTTAATATGCGCAACTTTTGGTTTCCGTAGCAGCCGCCAGGCGCTTGATGTGTTGCAGCCATGGAGCACATTCAGCGGCGCTCTACTGTGGCTTTAGTTTGCGTCGAAAAAGTCCGGTAAAACTGCAACCCACCATTGAATCAAAAATAAAACGTTTGTCTTATTTGTGGAATAAGAATGTGACCCGTCTGGTCTCCAGGCCTCAAAGAATCAGAAATCCTAATGATGCCCAACACTACTGACATCACAGCAACAACAGGGCCAGAGGGAGCTGTTTTGGGTCTTTTGTGTCTTTGAAGCGTGTCTTTTGTAAATTATCTTATATAACCCTCTCTCTACAGATACAGATAGCTTTATTTGTCACATATGCACAAGTACACAGCGAGATGATGCTTTTTGTGGAGCAAGCCTCTCTCTCTCTCTCTCAATTTCAATTTCAAGTTGCTTTATTGGCATGGCAAAAAAAATACATCTGTAAACAACAACAAGGAGTAAATACATCTGATATAATAATAATACAAGTACACAGGATACTTATGATATAATCATAGATACTTGCATGTCCCTCAAAGGGTACTTTGAAACAATAAAAAAATAATAGAAAAATATAAATGGTAATATATAATATTCTCTATTTATTTGGCCTTGTATTGTGGCGGGAGAAGACATATTTAGCTGCTAGCCATGCCGTCCTTTAATAAAAAAAGGAATCTTTTTGTCCTCAGTGTGAGCAGTGAAGCCTGGTATATGTTTTTTTTGTCAAATTTTTGGAGATATTTGGTTCTTAAGTCTTCATATTTGGGACATGTACATAGGAAATGTAATTCTGTTGTAACTCTCTTTCTCTCTTTCTCTCTCTCTGTGTGTGGGGGGTGTCTGAATAAAGCCTCTGAACCCTCTCTGTGCTTTGTAATCAGGGGAATGATGTGGGAAATTGTATTGATGTAACACCCTCACACTGCTCTCCATCTGCGGTTCTTCCCTCAGTCTCCTCGTGTTATTTACATGTAGTCATATCATTAGTTTTCAGCGTCTGGATTTTTTTGTCCAGACGCGGAATTATCTGTTTAAAAAGGCAGGCGTAAATTCACCTGAGACACCTTAGTTCTGCATTTAAGCAGGCCTGGGAAACAACTAACCCCGAAGTCATTTAATATGAATGACAGATTTGAATATAAAACAGCAAAAGGTAACAAGAGTTGAATGTAAATGAAATCTAGGATGCTCAGACCTTTGGTTCTCACACACTGAACTCTCATTGATTAGTTGTCAACTATTAAATGAATCACCCAACTATTTTGACAATTGATTCATCAGTTTGAGTATTTTTTATTTTTTAAGGTAAAATATCTCTGATGTGAATGTGAATATCTTCTAGCCTCTTCTCTCCTCTGTGACTGTAAACTGAATAGCTTTTGAGTTGTGGACAAAACAAGACATTTGAGGACGTCATCTACATTTTTCACCCATTTCTGACATTTTAGAGACCAAACAACTGATCCATTCCTCCAGAAAACCATCAAGAGATTAATCAACAATGAAGATAATAGTTAGTTGCAGCCCTAATGCACTCTGAATTGTGCAATAATTTTACAAAAACTACAATAATTCAGGAGTTGCTGTAGTATTATTCCATTTTCAGGACCTGCAACGCTGGTCAGCACAAACATTGAGATGTTCTGTAATTTAATGGCATTAGTGCGTGTGTGTGTGTGTGTGTGTGTGTGTGTGTGTGTGTGTGTGTGTGTGTGTGTGTGTGTGTGTGTGTTTGTGTGTGTGTGTCTGTCACTGAGCTTTCCTTTGTTTGATGAAGGGATTTTGAGTTAGAGACAGAGAGAGGCTAAAACTGGAAGGTCAGGTTCATGTGTGAGCATTTTTCTCACCCATTACCTCCCCTGCTACCCCTCCAGACAGCATTAGTGGAGGTCAAGGGTCAGCACAGTGCCTGTTGGCGGTATGTTAACCCCTTAACAGAGGTGTGTGTGTGTGTGTGTGTGTGTGTGTGTGTGTGTGTGTGTGTGTGTGTGTGTGTTGATGCCCATTGACCCCGCAGGAGAGCTTCCCTCCTAGCCCCGTTCTCCAAATGGAGTCTGAATATACTACCAGTCCTGCTCTACCTGAGTGCCCTGGCTAAGCATCTCTGCATTGTGTGTGTAGTGTTCTCCCCCTTTGTGAAAGTCTTAGGTGCGCGTATTACGCAGGGGGTTTAGGCGTCCTTACATTTACTTATATTTTCTTTAGGGTTGTTTTGGGTATCTGGGATCATTTGGCGTCTCATTGTAGTCATGTTATTTTCCCTTTTTCACATCATTTTGGACCATTTTCTTTCTCCAAATCTGTGTCTAAAACGTTAAAAATAAATTACACTGAAAAAGCTTATAGACAAAACATCAAGACATCACTTGCCTGTGGAGCCCTAAGTCTCGTCCAGCCCATCTGCCAGCCAACACGTTAGAATCGGTAGTAAAAAAAAAATAAGGGAGAATTGTGAACTCCCAAACATTCACATGCTGGCCCCCTCGCTCTGCTTTTGTTATGAGCTGTTTTCCTTCCCAGGCACGCAAGCCGTGCCCGCAGCTTGGCAAGAATATGACCTACACTAACACACACACACATTGGTTCCCTCTCAGGCTATTTCTTTGGCTGGTAACGAAGCCGAGGAGGGTTCGGTGGTGAAATCTACTGCTCAGAAACTTCATCAGAAAACTGGCTGCTGTTGCTTTCTGACAGTGTCTCTCTCTCTCTCTCTCTCTCTCTCTCTCTCTCTCTCTCTCTCTCTCTCTCTCTCTCTGTTCAGTTTCTTCCTTCTCTGTCTCTCTGGCTCTGTCCAAAGCTCCAAAATACACCCTAGAGCACCTCTAGAGTTCACCATGCATTTTGTTTGTTAAACTTACAGTATATATGAACAACATGTAAAAAAAACAACAACACAGTGGTACCAAACCTGGCAACCGAATCAGCAAGAGATGCTGAAAACATAAAATGGTGTTCCCCAAGTAACGGAGCTCAGCGTGAAGTCCTTCAGGAACACCTAACACTTAATCGCGGCTCTCTTCCAAATCAAATCTTATCATCAATCAGCTATTGGAGCTGTCCACCTTACTGTTAAACCAATCAGAATCGGCCAAGACTTTCAAGGGCCAATCGCAACGACGAGTACAACGATGGAGTCTAATCTCCAAAGACCCTGTACATTTTATTATGCTTATGTACAATAAACCTTTGAATATCTGCAAATAAGTCCCTAATGATAGTTTTTTTCTGTGTCCAGGTTAAAACAAACAAGATGCGTGTGAATAAGTCGACTTTGGTTGAGTTTTTTGGTGCAACTGAAACATTTGGATGAATCAATATTTGTCTTTCAACTGTTTTTTTTGTTGCAAGAAATATGGAAATGTATTAGTTCCAGCTTCTCAAAAATGTCACTATGTCTTCTTGGCTTTCCTGTTTTTATTATATGGTAGTAACCCGAATACTTTTGGGGTTTGGTTGGACCAAACAAGACATGCTATACTTACAGAAACACATTGCATTAATATCCATCTTTTCATCACTTTTTCAAAGTAAGCAACAAAAAAAGAATAAAAAATATTATTTCCCAAAATGTTGTTGGAGAATCAGAAATCTACAGCCCATCAGATGCTAATGTTTGGACCTTCACCTTGTCCAGGACTAATAACACACACACACACACACACACACACACACACTTTGCATGTGTGAGGGCCTGTTTGTGTCTGTCAGATTAGAATGAGTGTGTCTGCATGTCAGCCAGATACATAAATATATTACCAGTGTGTATGTGTGTATATGTATGAACTGTGTGTGTGTGTGTGTGTGTGTGTGTGTGTGTGTGTGTGTGTGTGTGTGTGTGTGTGTGTGTGTGTGTGTGTGAACTGTATGTGTGAGTGTGAAGGGTTCACGGTTAAGTCATGTCCTGCCTCGATCCCATTGGGAGTAAAAGTCCCAGCTTAACATTCAGTATAATCCTACTGTACGGGGAAAGCAACTGAGCACACACACACACACACACACACACACACACACACACACACACACACAGAGTGTGTGCATATGTGTAGGGCATCATGGTTGTATAATGTGATTAAGGTCAAGCGATTGCTGAGCTCGTAGTGTGTGTACTTATTAGTATTTGCCATGTTTGTGGGTCGCTATCCAGTGTGTGCTCTTTCAGCTGCACACAATTACATGGCTCAGTGTACCAGCTAATAACACACACACACACACACACACACACACACACACACACACACACACACACACATACACACACACACACACACACACCACACACTCACAAATTCCCATGAGCGAGTCGTCATTTTGAGAGGCAGTGAGGGCAGTGTACCATGTAAATAATTTTTACAAATTTTTAAGCACTTTGAGCTGCATTTGTCTAATAAATGGACATTTTAAATAAACTTAACAGTTATTCTTTTTCTTTGCGTAGACGTGTAAAAACTGGCATTAGAACATGTACAGAACAAAAAATGGAGACATAATGTATATTTGCAATGCAAATATATTAATGATAACTTTCATAACATTGATATACTAAGTCTGCCGGTTTTACTTCTTGCTGCCATATCACAACACACACACACAGACACACACACACACACACACACACACAGACACACACACACACAAATTCCCATGCATGAGTCGTCATATTGAAGACTGTGAGGGCAGTGAACCATGTAAATATTCTTTCCTATGGACCTACTCTATTGGTTCAGGCTGTTCTCATGAACTACTCATGCATATTGCTACAAACAAAACGCACTGTAATTTGTATGTATTCAACGTATGTTTTGCTGTGTTCACCACATTGACAGCTGTACTGTATATAAGGACACATTGCTGTCAATGCAGAGGAGCGGATTCCGCTTTGTTGTGTTTGATGCTAACATGTAGCCAGCAGTGAACCAACTTTGTTAACTCGGTCCATTTTTTACTGTATTGACTTTACAGAAGTCTCTCGTTAGCATCTTATATGCTACTTGTTGCAAAGTGACGCATGCGCGACTCAAATCTGCACTGGACTCACATCGGGGAGGGACAGATGCGCCTGTTACGTGTTGTTGTGCATTGGGCCTGTCTGAATGTTGGTCTGTGTATGTTGCTTTTTCATACTGACTGTATTGTGTCATATTATTGAATTTTGTTTCATGAGGTTGCCATTTTAAAATTGGCCTAGGACAACAGATGAAAATTAGCCTGCACAGCTAACTCATTTACAGTTGTTGTTGATTAATGAGCACCGTCCCTGTCGAATAAATAACATAAATTAAAGTCTTAGTCAGTTAGGCCAAGATGTTTAAGACTTTCCCCTTGGTACCAACGCTCTGTCACTCTCAACTCGCAAAATACGCTTGGTCAGTGGCTCTCAGCGACGGAAACCAACGCCAAAATCCCCCTTTACTATCTGTATGGGAGCACCGGGCAGAGCAGCAGCTTGACCGCTGTAAGATGGCGTAGAATAAGAAGCTACAACTCAGAGTGATGTATTAAAGAGCGAAAATTAGCGTAAGGAGGTTGGTTGTGGTGATGGATGGCTGAAACAACACAGGACTTTCCCCCAGGAGACCAGGGTTCATGTTCCGCGTGTCACTGAAACTTACGTTTTGTAACCCCACCAACCATCTTTTCCTTTATTTTTATTTTTTATCTTTATTTAACCAGGTAGGCCATTGAGAACAGGATCTTATTTGCAACTGGCCAAGAAAAGCATAAGCGTGCAGGACAACATACAGTTTTACATTCAATACAATACAGGAATACTGAATATTACAGGCTACATAAAGTACAGGTTAAGTAGGCATTACAAAGCCGGTGCAAAGTGAGTTGTTATGCTATGGTAATAACACAATTTACATGAATAGACGGTCTATAACTGACATGTAGTGAAGAGTTGAACAAAAATACGAAAGAAGTTAGTGCAAATTATGATCTAGTTAGCGATGTTGATCAGTTATAATTATAATGCGATATATATGAATAGACCTAAACCTAACTGTCCTGTTATTGTGCTGCATGTCAGTTAAATGTACGTCCCGACCCAGAGCTTCAAAAAGTGATGCCAAGAGTGACCAAGCGCGTCTAGATATGATGCAAAGGGCTAGACCCGAGTCCCGAGAGGGCCAAATAGGCTTCAATTTGGCACCAAGGGTCCGGACCTACAGCGTCAAAAAGTGACACCAATAGAGCGTCAAAATGTGACGCTAAAGGAAACTTTACACGATGGGAGTGAGAATGTGTTGGTGGTAGAGAAGTGCCACATTTCAAAGGTTCAACATGTCCTCATCCCCGCAACGAGCAGCATCCCAGTGCCCTGCTATGCCATGAACTGCTACTTGTAGTCACTGTTCCTTTAACGTTTACTGTGACTGTTATTGCCGGTCTTCATTTCAACCCCAACCGGCCTCGTCAGACTCCGCCTACCAAGAGCCTGGGTCCGTCCCAGGTTTCTTCCTAGTTTTTCCTCACCACTGTCCCACTGATGCTTGCTCTGGAGGGAACCACTAGAACTGTTGGGTCCTTGTAAATTATAGAGTGGTCTAGATCTCGAGATAACTCTTGTTATGAATTGATACTATAAATAAAATTGAATTGAATCCCTTAGCCCTCCACAGCCTTATCCCTCAGCTCAGTCTCTATTAGAAGATTATCTTATAATGCCCATCATCCCGCACACTGCTCTCTGGTTTAGTCGTTTTATGATGCATTCTGGGAAGAAGCTCTCCCCTGGTTAATGTCCAAATTCTGCTGTAATGTGCTCATGTTAAGCTTGAATTAACATCAAACAGCCCCTGGCTCCCATGTTTATCCCTTTGTATGTAATTATAAGGATCATAAGGTCACAGAAGCTTCACTTCCTGCCCCATCTCACTCCATCCATTCCTCACTCCATCTCTCTTTCACCATTTTGTATTCAAACTGCATTTTCTATTGCCATTCTACAAAAAAGTCAGTTAAGTGCCTTATTATCATGTTACTTTGACAAATCGCCCACACCCAGAAAACGATCGTATAGGTTGATTATGCAAGCAGCTCATAACGACCGACGATTACGTTTCTTGTTAGGCGGAGCGGAGATCTCTCGTTGCTACATCCCCTACGGAGGAAAGAAACCTGTGATCTTATTCTTTTGGTCACTACCCAAAGCTCCTGACCAAAGGTGAGGGCCAGATGAACATATCTCCACAGTGCTACGGGGGAAGGTCTGGCTAGCCCACACGACATCCCTGGAGAGTAGAAAAATGGTCTCTGGTTCAGTGGGATTTCTTAAAGTAAATCACAGGTACGGCGCCTCTGCAAAATGGCTCCGGGGAAGCAACTTGTTTCAGTGGAACATGTACACGTACACTTTTATCGTATATTTGCGGTAATTTACTGTATATTCACTGGCAACGTGTTGCATACAAGTAGTTCATCCAGCATTTCTTTTTTTGCTGCCTCCAGTTTCATTAGAAACTAATTTATCTTCTGGCTGTGGCAACACGCCAAGAATCAAAAACAACACACCTTTGACTTTTTGTGTGTGTGTGGCGTTAGGTCCCGGCAGTTTGCTGCTATGGCGACCAGCCACGGCTCGCCTCGCCTTGCCTCGCGTACTAATCTGCAATGGAAAAAGGAGGACGGGGCACCACGGTCTAGTCCAGCCGAGGCGAGTCGATCAGGGACCATTACTGGAAAAACGCCAAAAGTTGGACTCATACTTCACGTTCAATTTTCTGTTCAATACCAAAATTCCACAGCGTGTCTTGGGATTCAGCCTCATTAAAACAGAGTACTGCTCATATTGCATCATGTCTTACTGCTAACACCCCGACAGACTTTTTAGTATCTGTACGCTCAGAAGTCGAAGCAATGTACCACTGAGAGGAGAATCTGAGAATCATAAACATATGGAAATGCTGCTAAAACTTTTAAGGAGTTGAGCAGCAATTATTTCACTGGGAGTTTATGGTTCAATGATTTATTTTTCCTCCACGCAAGTCATCAATAATGCATTGAACGTACAACCCAAAGTTATCATGGTGCACATAACTGTGTGATAAAATGAAAACGGACCATCTGATCCACCCGTGTAGCAATTAAAAAAAAAGCTTGTTTTTACCGTTTTTTTGGCGCGTGAGCGTACGCACACGCATTCGTACGAGCGCGCGACGTCGATCGACTGTGCAGCTTCCCTCGCGAGCAGACGTGTCTTTTCCACCAGCTGTGTGTGAGACGTTTGCTGCACTGAAGGACAAATGTGATGTAAAGAATATGAGGCAGGGACGGATGGGTGAGCTGAAACCCGCCGTGAATACCAATGCGCTGCTTCCTGTCTGTGTCTGTCTGCCACCACCCCTCTCTCTCTCTCTCTCTCTCTCTCTCTCTCTCTCTCTCTCTCTCTCTCAGTCTTGCTTTCTCTTTTTTCAGCACTCGTTCTCCTTCTCTAACACTTGAAGGGTGAAGTCACAGCAGCAGTTTGCCCAAACATGTGTGTTATCTCTGCTCCAGATTAAGACAGATCTCAGAAATTGACACAACAATTCGCATAGTTTCTTATGTAATGTTGGCCGGCCAGTTAAAGGGCCCATATGATGCTTAATTTCAGGTTCATAGTTGTTTTGGGGTTTCTTCTAGAACATGTTTACATGCTTTAATGTTCATAAACACCCCTGTAATGTACTTTTTGTGTAAGCTGGTTTATTGTTCTGTTATCCATTAGTTTAATATAACATTCTGCTCTTTTCCTGTGTCCTATAATCCAAAATACATGTTTGTCCTTAAGCCGTAACTAACACAACAGCATCACTAAATACATGTACACTTCTTAAGCCATTTCCTGGGACCTTTACGTGAAATGTAGGCATAGTTCACAATGTTTTCAGCATTGAAAAACACACAGGCGGTTCATTAAAAGGAAAATGATGATGAAGACTTCAAAGATGACGAGTCCACAGATTTTAGATTGTTAGCAGCTTCGTTCCAACAGTGAACAAACTTTCATGACAAAATACACACACAATGAACATCTGAATAACTGCGTTTTTTAATATTCTTCTTTTCCTACACATGTCAGTTGATGTATACAGACAGTTTTACCATCAAAACAACTTCTTATTTGTTGTTGCTGCATTAGTTTAATTGAACAAATGAATTCTTAATTATCAATTATCCATCGTTGATTAATCATGCCCATCCCTAACAAGTAAAATAATCATGATTTCAATATTGATTTCAACTGTTTCTTTCTATTTTTCTTCCCATTTCCGCGGCCCCACGGTCCTGCGGTGATGAGAGTTAACTTTAGACCACCAAAAGAGATTGTTGTCTGGCTTAAAACACCGACCCCCCTTTAAGTAGAAGTTAGGAGAAACAAACACCATTCTCGGAGGGAAAGTCTTGTGTTTTCTCCCTAACTTCTTCGGGACACAAACTCCCCTCCCAATCTTCTCTCTGTCTTCACTGCTGTTCATCTGTTTATGCCTCACAACAGCTTCTCTTCTCTCTCTCTCCATCTTTCACTGGGCATCTGTAATTTTCCAGCAGATAATAATTCTGTTTTTAAATCCGAGCTACTGACTCAGCCCGATTTGAATTACTAATGAGTCGGTTTTCTTTTACCTCTGGGCAGCTCTGGGAACAGCTGACCGCAGAGTGGGTTGATCAGTATGCACAAAGCCCTTTATTTTGTAGGGTTTTACTGCTAAATTGGAGCAGCTCTCGCCTTCGAAGGCTTTGTGATTTCAGCCTGTGGGGTTTCACGACTCCAGATAATGTGAATTAGGCCTCTGTTAGCTAACCTAGGTGACAAATTGTTTTGGTTAAGTTTAGGAAAACTCAGATGGAGAAGCATCTAGGGACAAGTACGTGGTTGTAAGGTATTCTTTTTTCGCCTCCCTCTATATCCATCCTCCAGTTTTTTTTAATCTCACATCATCAGTTACAGTGAAAATAAAAAACACTGATAACCACCCACGATAAAATCCATCCATCTTTGTCTGCTTATCCGGTATCGGGTCTCGGGGGCAGCAGCTCCAGCAGGGGACCCCAAACTTCCCTTCCCCGAGCCACATCAACCAGCTCCAACTGGGGGATCCCGAGGCGTTCCCAGGCCAGGTTGGAGATATAATCTCTCCACCTAGTCCTGGGTCTTCCCCGAGGCCTCCTCCCAGCTGGACGTCCCTCCACCTAGTCCTGGGTCTTCCCCGAGGCCTCCTCCCAGCTGGACGTGCCTGGAACACCTCCCTAGGGCTGTTACATGGGCAACTCACAGAGGAAGCGATATATTCTCCACCCGTTTCTGGTAGTTCTCAGAGAACAACGCGGCATGGGTGCAGTCAGGCGGCAAGATGTCGGCGGCAGCGTTGGTGTTGCCAAAGATTTCCGTTAGCGTTAGATCTCCGGTTTAGGGGCTCGGAAACACCAGAGCATTGGGAATGAGAGGGGAAACACCAGAGCAGGGGGAATGAGAGGGGGAAACGTAGCAAAAGATATTTGTAGTAGCAATGAGCCTGAGCCAAGAGATCCATTGTTCTTGCTCTGGCTGACATGGTCCTTCATCACCATGAACCATATAGACCAGCTGTCATTTACTTTAACTCAATCTCACACACACCAAGTACTCGCTAGAGCACCAAATGTGGATTAATCGTGCTGAAAATAGCCCATAACAAATGCACTATGTCCTGCTCTTTGAGTATTTGTTTTCTTAAAACTACTAGAGCTGACGAATCGATTAATCGGTTGGTTGTCGACTATTAAAGCTGTAGTGCGTGGATTTTGTCGCCCCCGTGAGGGATTCTAAGTAATGACTACAACGCTGTCAGCACATCCGCATGATTCAAGCCTTCCGTGATTGCACTTTAAGCCCTCCTCCACGCAGTTGCTAGTGACCAAGGAGGACACGGAGGATTAAAAAAACACAATGGACTCCTCAGAAGACATAGTCATCTTCACTTGAGTTTCTGCATGTGAATGCAATACTGAGACTCATTTGGCGATGGCTTGAATGTAACGGATATTCATTAATATCAAAAAGTTACGCAACTATTTTGGTAGTCATTTTTTTAATGAAAAGAAAAGTAAAATGACTCTGATTGCAGCTTCTTAAATTTCAATATCTTCTAGTCTTTTCTCTCCTCTGTGACAGGAAACTGAATATCTTTGACCCTTGTGTTGTCTTCCCGTCAACCATAAACAATTTTGTTTGACCATTTTGGTCACTTTTTTCCACATTATTATCGCTTTTTTCTGACATTTTTTGTCACTTTTTCAATGCTGTGGCTGCTTTTTTTTAATGTATATTTTATATTTTTAATGTTGATATTTTCAGCGCTTATTTTAACGGCCCATATTTTGCGCAAAAAAAAAATAAAAAACTGAAAACGGGTCAAATTTGACCCAAGGACAACATGAGGGGTTAAATTGTGGACAAAACAATACATGTGAGGACGTCATGTTGGGACTTTGGAAAACACGGATCCACATTTATTTTTTTTAAGTAAGTAATCAATTAATCCAAACAATAATCAACAGATCAATCAACAGTGAAAATATGCGTTAGTTGCAGCCCTAAACCACGTTGATGGTTTGGCGTCTCTTCATGTGATTTCCAGACGATAACATCATCATTATCCTTTCAAAGCTTTTACATTCAACAGAAGACAAAGTGACTTTCCCCCCCAGCATCCTGACTCCGCAGCCTCCAGCCAGGCAGCACCTGACCTGCTGTGTTTTACGGGCGCGACGATTTATGGCAACACACTTTAACACCTAATCCGTAGAAGGATGTCCTGCCGGCCCGCAGAGCTCGGCTTGCTCAATCACATGGAAAGGAAAGAGCCCCATTATGATGCTCTATCAAGCCCCTCTCATATTGCTGGAAGGTCAAGGGCACTTTATATGAAAGATTGGGAATCTGCCTGATAGTACAAGGACTGAGATGAATAAAAGAGAACGAGAGAGAGAGAGAGAGAGAGAGAGAGAGATTTTGCTCCATAGGTTTCTATTAAGAGACCTACCTCTCGTCCTGGGAGCTTTACGGGCGCCGGGGAGATGTGATTGGCCGACAGGACAAGTTTCGAGGCGGCAGAACCAGCTGATGGTGATCTGCTGGATCTCATGGCACGCATACATGTGGCCATAGGCCTAGATTATTTTTTCGGGTGGGGGGGTGGTGCTGAGAATATGCCCTTCCACTATTTAGAAGAAGTACATTTCATCCCCCTCAGAACATATAAATAAACATAAAAATATCCAGTTGAGGGGGTCCAAACATGTGGAAATATTTTTATTTTTCATGCTCTCCATGTGTTTTTATTTTTAGCACCTACCTGTTTTATCATGTAACACTTTGGGATTGCGTGAATATAAAGTGCATTACAAATTAAACTTATTATTATTATCATTGTTATTATTAAAGGACACAGCAGGAGCGTGAAAAATAAAGATGTGATTTGACGTCTTTCATGTAGATTTCAACTTTTGCAGCTTCTGACTTTTACAAGGTCTCATTCCCTAACAGATCTGAGGGAAATGTACGTGATTCCTAAATTAAAAACATCCCAAAGAACGTGATGATTTGAATATGCTGAGTAATAAATTCCTTTCAAGACATTTGCACTATAAATTGTTGCATAAAAATTCACCAGAAGGGCGCCCAGATAGCACAGTTGGTAGAGCAGGCGCCCATATATGCTGCATGGCACCCCCTCCCCTTTCATGTCTGTCCTGTCAAACTAAAGGCTGAAAATGCCCCAAAAAAATAAAAAATAAATTGTTATTATTAAAATTATTCACCAGAATGCAGGAAATGAAGTATTTGACACTCACAATTTTCCGGAAGAGAACCCACGAACGTGTTCGGCCCAAGGTTGAAACAAAACCTGCATCCTGGCATGTGGCTGCATATGAACTGTAGCTACACACACACACACACACACACACACACACACACACACACACACACACACACATACATGCACATAACCACAAAACCAGGCCATCTGATGTGTTTGTGGTGCCTTTGAGGGATCAAGAGTAATGAGTTTTGTATTCTCAGTAGAATAATGTAAATCTCTCTCCATGTCTTTGTCTCAGACAAAGAGACATATTTATGATATTTTAAGGATGTGGAGAGTTTTATTGGCTCAATTAACATTTGCAGGCAGACAGTAGTTCATGTTTAACTGGTGAAAAATATCCACCATACACCACAGGCTCTTCCACATTTTGTCAGATATGAAAGCCTTGCCCCTTTCTAATCAACTACAGTGTGTGAATTTCACGGAGAAACGGTGCTTTATGAGTGCGCCCAGTTTTATAATAATCATAATCACAGTTATTTTGGTCATTATCCCAATTATTTAACATGATTACTCATTGACTTTTGGAAAGATGTTGCATTTATTGAACAAACCGTCAACTGAATATCTCTGAATATTGTTTTTACCATGTTCTGACATTGTATAGACCGAAGAACTTTTGGAAAAGATGATGCATTTATTGAAGATAGAAAACAGTGAACGCACCTTCAACTGTGAAATTCCCCTTCCTGCTTTTGAATTCCCAGAACACGAGGCAACATAACTTGCAAAAGGTAACGTGCAAAATAATCGTTTTTCTTAATTACGTTGTTTTTGTGATCATTAAGGGACAAAATTGGGATTCAAATTTGAATAATTGCACAGCCCTAATATACAGATATACTGTAGAGTTACATGATTCATTGTTTAATCCCCAAAACAACAATGCGAAGCCATATGTGACAATATAAAAGTCAAAAGAAGTTTAACATGCCGGTGCATCTGGACGGCTGAAACCACGATAGCTTAAAAGAGAAGAATTGACAAAGCGGGAAGAAAGAGATGATGTGCTCCTGGCGGGGCTCAAAGGGTTGATGGACAGCTCAGACGGAGGTAATGCTCGCTGAAATGGGGCGAGATGTATAATGCCTCATTAACACAGGTCATAATGCCAGGGAGGGAGGGAGGGAGGGAGGGAGGGAGATAAGGGATGCAGGGCTATGTGTGAGTCTGTTAGTGGAAGCAGAGAAGAGTGAGATGACGCAAATCTGTATTTTGAAGTCGGGCCTCAACAGTTTGACGTTTCATTGTATTCAGAATCAGAAAAAGGTTTTATTGCCACAATAAGAACACTTTGTCTGTGGAATTTGCCTCAATGAAAGGGGCATTCATGAAAAAACAAACAAACATATTAAACAATAAATACAGAACAAATTATATATATATATATATATATTTTATATACACAGTATATACGTAACTTGCATAAGAAAAGAAGAGGCTGAACGGCTTGAGTGCAGAATTTGCAAAGAATATGTAATATATGTAATGGGCAGATGTGTAGTGAAGTGTAGTGACTAGGGATGGGGGAGGTGTGTGTGTGTGTGTGTGTGTGTGTGTGTGTGTGGGGTAAGTCAGTGTCAGTGGGGGTCTGGAGCCTTGATGTATGTGTTCATTATATATCTTAAAGGGACTGATCTTCAGTTTCACTTTAAATTCAATATTTTAACATTTCATAAAAAGCATCATTGATCATCATCATCATCATCATCATCCTCCTCCAGCATAATAACAATCCTTATTTGCAAGGACATAAAAATGCAGGAGGGTTTTTCTAGTCCACGAGAAAAACCTGCTCTGGTTTATTGCCATTTCTTTAAACCAATCACAGTCATCTTGGGCGGGGCTAAGCGCCGAGCGGAGCAATGGCGTCTCTGCAAAACAGCCTCGGGAAGGAAAGTGTTTTGGTGGAACGTGTGTACGTTCAGAAGTAGTTTTAGTCGTGGAACAGAGTCCTCAGATTGGACAGATAGTCTAGCTAGCGGTCTGGATTTACCCTGCAGAGATCTGAGGACCAGGTACCCATAGTCCTCAGATTGGACAGATAGTCTAGCTAGCTGTCTGGATTTACCCTGCAGAGACCTGAGGACCAGGTAACCAGAGTCCTCAGATTGGACAGATAGTCTAGCTAGCTGTCTGGATTTACCCTGCAGAGATCTGAGGACCAGGTAACCATAGTCCTCAGATTGGACAGATAGTCTAGCTAGCTGTCTGGATTTACCCTTCAGAGACCTGAGGACCAGGTAACCATAGTCCTCAGATTGGACAGATAGTCTAGCTAGCTGTCTGGATTTACCCTGCAGAGACCTGAGGACCAGGTAACCAGAGTCCTCAGATTGGACAGATAGTCTAGCTAGCTGTCTGGATTTACCCTGCAGAGATCTGAGGACCAGGTAACCATAGTCCTCAGATTGGACAGATAGTCTAGCTAGCTGTCTGGATTTACCCTGCAGAGATCTGAGGACCAGGTAACCATAGTCCTCAGATTGGACAGATAGTCTAGCTAGCTGTCTGGATTTACCCTACAGAGACCTGAGGACCAGGTAACCATAGTCCTCAGATTGGACAGATAGTCTAGCTAGCTGTCTGGATTTACCCTGCAGAGACCTGAGGACCAGGTAACCAGAGTCCTCAGATTGGACAGATAGTCTAGCTAGCTGTCTGGATTTACCCTGCAGAGACCTGAGGACCAGGTAACCAGAGTCCTCATGAATCCACCGGAGGTTAGAACGGCAACACAAAGAAACAGGAAGGTGACGGACATTGGGCTGAATTTCTGGTTGCACCTGAACGCCATCGATGTAGACTACTCTAAATGAGGATTGTGTGTGTTTGGGCCTGGTGCTCAGTGCCTGGTCAGCAGGCTGCTCTGACCTCATCGCTGGCGTGGACTCAGAGCCTGCAGCTAGCGGCAGATGTCCTTTCCTTTTCCTCTTTTTCCTCATTTCATCGCTTCTATTTTCTCTCCATCCGTCCTTTCTTCCCTGCCACCCCCCCCCTCCTCCCCTCTCCTCTTGTCCTCCTCCTTTGTCTTGCTGATTTCCTCCTGCTGCATCTTCCATCCTCCTCTCCATGCTCTCGCCCTCTCCTTTGGACTCATCCCTCCATCTGTCCTTTCTTTCTCAGTCGGAGCAGATCTGCCACCTCTCTGGTTGAGGTTTGATTGAATTGAGGCAGCAGCTTATAGCACCAACGTCTGAGCATCTGCAGCCTCAGTAGCAGCGTTGGAATGGGACTCAGTGCATTCACTCAAGTACTCAAGTGCAAATCTGAGGTACAGTGAACCCTCGTTTATCACGGGGGTTACGTTCCAAAAAAACCTGTGATAGGTGAAATCCGTGAAGTAATAACCTTTTTTTTTTACCATTATTATACGATGAAATACGCCATAATACATTGAAACCAAAGAACAAAACCTTTTTACAGGCCCAAGCATTTGTTTAACAAATACAAGTACTGTATAAACGTTTTTTACAAATAACTACTGTACTGTAAAATAATAATTTTAATCATCAATACGAACTGAAGGCTTCAAATTGCGGAGATCAGCACCGCCCCACCGCGACCAGAGTCATTGGATTAGAACGGGAGAAAATGAAAAATGATTATGAAAACAAATACAAAGTACAGTACAGTAGGAAAAACCGTGTCTCAGGTGTATTTCTCTGCTCTTCTGACGGAGCCGCTGCATCCTGACTCCGCTCTGTAGCGGGTTTTTCTTCTAAAGCCCACGGTGCAGGTGTGTTTTTCTTCTAAAGCCCGCGGTGCAGGTGTGTTTTTCTTCTAAAGCCCACGGTGCAGGTGTGTGTTTCTTCTAAAGCCCGCGGTGCAGGTGTGTTTTTCTTCTAAAGCCCGCGGTGCAGGTGTGTTTCTTCTAAAGCCCGCGGTGCAGGTGTGTGTTTCTTCTAAAGCCCGCGGTGCAGGTGTGTTTTTCTCCTAAAGCCCGCGGTGCAGGTGTGTTTTTCTTCTAAAGGCGGTGCAGGTGTGTTTTTTTCTAAAGCCCACGGTGCAGGTGTGTGTTTCTTCTAAAGCCCGCGGTGCAGGTGTGTTTTTCTTCTAAAGCCCGCGGTGCAGGTGTGTTTCTTCTAAAGCCCGCGGTGCAGGTGTGTGTTTCTTCTAAAGCCCGCGGTGCAGGTGTGTTTTTCTCCTAAAGCCCGCGGTGCAGGTGTGTTTTTCTTCTAAAGCCCGCGGTGCAGGTGTGTTTTTCTCCTAAAGCCCGCGGTGCAGGTGTGTTTTTCTTCTAAAGCCCGCGGTGCAGGTGTGTTTTTTCGAGAGAAGAACATAGTTATCGGTAGTGGTTGTCGCTCTTTTTTCTTCTGGGAAAAAAGATTGTTATAAACCGACATGCCACCATTGATTATGTTGCAGAATGCAGAACACAACGCACGATGCAAATCCGTGAAGCAGCGAGACCGTGAAAGGTGAACCGTGATATAGTGAGGGTTCACTGTATTTGCACTTTTATCACGCCTCAATGTAGTCTCGGTTTTGAGGCCTCGCCCCTGCAAGCTAAGCCAATCTCTTCTCTAAAACACTTCTAATATGTTTCAGGAGTCACAATGTGAAGAAATAATCATTATAACTTATACAGTCGACAACATACATTTTTTCAAAAAAAAGTCCAGATGCTTTTGCCCTCATGACATTTATTTATGCCAGTAATCAACATAATAATGTAATATTTATTATATTACACCCACAGCAATGCTACACAAGCCCGCCAATCTTATCGACCTGCCGATAATCGGTCGGGCTCTAAAAGAGATCTCTGATGCGGTCAACAGTGTTATTAAATCGGACTCCAGCTGAAGTTTATGTACGCCCATCCTACGCCTGTTTTAGGTCGTACGCACATCCATAAACGCGGGCCAGTATCTTCTCCAGCAGGAACCCAAGCACGTAGTCCGCCATTCTCGTTGTTATGAGACACCGTCGCCGGATAAGAGGTCGAAGCCTAGAGGTCGAGGAGTGTGGCAATGACATCATCAAACGAAGACAAAAGGGTGTCATTTTACAAAAAAATGTCACCCCATTTTCAGGGTGCTGCGTTTACAGGATACAAAACATGCATTTACACCAAAAAGCGTTGGCCCCTGTACCCGGCTCACATCATCACGTCATCGTTTCTCGTTAAATGTAACCGTAAAGTCACTAAACTGTCATGTGATGTGACCCGTAGTCACGTGACTGGCCAGCGGTCGCTGTAATTTCGTAGGATTGCTGTGCATGCGGTTTTCGTACGATATGATACAAACCTGTTCATACGAACCAATCATCAATGATCACACGAAAGCGTTGCTCTATGACAATGTCATAATACTTCCTGCTTTGCCACTGAGGGAAAAGAGTCACTATAAACATTATTTCAAGAGGTTTCTTGTCAGGAAAGCATGAGCAGAGATAAGGAACAGGAAAGGCATCACGGTGGTGATTCCATAGTAAGCAACAGAAACTGTAGATAAACGCCGAGCAATGACCAACTCCTTCAGCAGCTCCGTGACGTGTGAACCAATCAGAGCGCGTCCCTTGCTTGGCCCTGAGTAAATGATCTGATTGTGCTGCTACTTGTTATCAGGCGGCTGAGAGCGGCTGATCTGTCCCGAGCCCAGCGCTGCATTCAAGGACCTCTGATTAAATTAGCTTCCCAATGAGCTCAGTGTGCACACTTTAAACCCGACTTTCTGACTAATCTCATTAGCTTCTGGCTCTAACCTCTTGCTCGACCTAAAGGGATTCTCCCGACACACACACACACACACACATGCACACACACACATATCGACAAACGGTGATCTAAAGTAGTTTTTTATTCAATTAGTCAAAAATTGGGAGAGGTTCATGCTGCTGTGGAGTGTGACAGTGGAGTGTGTGTGTGTGTGTGTGTGTGTGTGTGTGTGTGTGTGTGTGTGTGTGTGTGTGTGTGTGTGTGTGTGTGTGTGTGTGTGTGTGTGAAAGATAATGGCTCCGTTCTGTAACCTCTGGGTTACTGAACGCTCCTTTGTGGCTCTGGTGTCACTTCAGGCTTTACAACGGTGCTGAGCCGACTCTTAAAACTGAAGAATTAAAGTCTCAGTGGTAATCTGGTAGATTATTTCACAAGACACCGTGGAGCATTTCTGTGCACCAAACAATAAGGCTGTTTGCCAGATAAGACCAATGAAAGTGGACTTTACATTTTGCCAAAAAAACTCCTTTCAGATCTAACTATGGCCTGAATAGATAATTCATCAACTGCAGTAATATGCGCTTGTGTGCGTGGTGTGATATGCAGCAAGTAGTAAGACCGGCAGCGTTAGTGCATCATTAATATATATTTACATTGCAAATATACATTATGTCTCCGTTTTTTGTTCTGTACATGCCCTAGTGCCAGTTTTTACAGGTATACACAAAGAAAAAGAATAACTGTAACTAACATTTATTAGAGAAATGCAGCTCAAAGTGCTTAAGAATTGGTACATGCTGTAGAAAACTGAAAAAGAGTTCAATTACATATATATATATATATATATATATATATATATATATATATATATATATATGTACATCCAAAACTACAGTGATTTACATGCTACTGCTACATTCATCAATCCATCATTCTGTTTAAAAACCTTACTATACTTCTCAAACTTGACCTTTTTACAGTAACCATGCCACACTCAGAGCTCTGGTAACTATGTGTGTGTGTGTGTGTGTGTGTGTGTGTGTGTGTGTGTGTGTGTGTGTGTTTAGTTTCAAAGTGTAACACACGTTAAATATGATAGTCATATCAGCTTTTTCTTACCGGCGTCTGCTCGTTCTGTTTAAAAAGACCCCCCCCCTCCTCAAAATCTACAGACTCAGAAATGGCACATACTTAGTAAAACTCATTGTGGGACTGGCTCTAGTGGCTGGAATTCTGCATCAAGGCTGAACAGTATTAGGGACCACTAAGGTCTATATAAAAGACTTCAGATACAGTATTAGGGACCACTAAGGTCTATATAAAAGACTTCAGATACAGTATAAGGTCTATGAGACTTCAGATACAGTATTAGGGACCACTAAGGTCTATATAAAAGACTTCAGATACAGTATTAGGGACCACTAAGGTCTATATAAAAGACTTCAGATACAGTATTAGGGACCACTAAGGTCTATATAAAAGAGACTTCAGATACAGTAACCACTAAGGTCTATATAAAAGAGACTTCAGATACAGTATTAGGGACCACTAAGGTCTATATAAAAGACTTCAGATACAGTATTATGGGACCACTAAGGTCTATATAAAAGAGACTTCAGATACAGTATTAGGGACCACTAAGGTCTATATAAAAGAGACTTCAGATACAGTATTAGGGACCACTAAGGTCTATATAAAAGAGACTTCAGATACAGTATTAGGGACCACTAAGGTCTATATAAAAGAGACTTCAGATACAGTATTAGGGACCACTAAGGTCTATATAAAAGAGACTTCAGATACAGTATTAGGGGACCACTAAGGTCTATATAAAAGAGACTTCAGATCCAGTATTAGGGACCACTAAGGTCTATATAAAGAGACTTCAGATACAGTATTAGGGGACCACTAAGGTCTATATAAAAGAGACTTCAGATACAGTATTAGGGACCACTAAGGTCTATATAAAAGAGACTTCAGATACAGTATTAGGGGACCACTAAGGTCTATATTAAAGTATCCAAAGAGCACCGTGTCATGGGACCTTTAAGTAAAAGTATGTAAGTATCATCAGTAAAATTAACTTAAAGTATTAAAAATAAAACGACAGTTGGCAAAACCAGTCTGTCCAAACCTCCGCGGCGGTCACAGTGTCCCGGGCCTGCCGCTAATACATTCAACCCGGGTGTTGTCTTCCTGTCGACCATGCAACTTTTGGTTTTTCTGGGTCAAAATATGAGTTGTTCTTTTTCGACATTTGTCACTTTTCCCGGCCTTTCTTGTTGTTTTTTTTCCACATTTTTTGTCACTTTTTACGATGTTTTTGTAGATCTTTTTCAGCGCTTTATTGATGTTTTCGAAGAACGTTTCTGAAGCTTTTTCCGAAATTTTGGACACTTTTTCAACAATGAAATACTATAACATTTAATAAAACACCAAAATTCAATGAAAGGACTTTACTTGTGAAGAGCGTTGTAGTGAACCATCCAAGTTATTTTTTTTTTTTGACAATTTGGTTGAAAAAAACCCAAATGTGTGATATAGAAACTTGTTGAAAATGGGTCAAATTTGACCCGAGGACAACAGGAGGGTCAAAGGTGACCCTGTTGGTCCAAATCCCAGCAGGACGATCACCATGGCTCAAAGCCACAAGGATGATTTAAGGAGAAGAGAAGTTGGAAGGGAGCTAAAGCTTTTTGGATGTCAGTGAAAGTTTGTAGGTGTTGGCGGTTTCCAGCCAAGCGGCATCTTTCTGGAGTCAATAAAAATGTGGAGGTGACGGGGTCACTGTTCAAAGGAAGCTCTGTTCTTCCCGTTTTCAGACGAGCTGTATCCTGTGGGCGCCAGTAAAGATTCAAAGAGGGACTGTTTTAGTTTCAATCTGCAGACAGCATCAATGTTTTATGTAAAGAAGGAGCTGGCAGCCCACACTATTTCTGTATCTATTTATTATTCAAGAAGAACAGTGAAGAAAAAGAAAAGAGGAGTGTGAAAGGGAAGCACGGGCCAGTTTTCACCCCAGGACATGAGCAACGGGGCTCCACCTTGGCCCAAAATGTTGTTCTGTTGTCTTATTGTGCACTTTTTTGGACTCCTTTGGTGTCAATAGCTCGTATTGAATTATGCTTCAGTCAAAAGTTTAAGAACTTTTTCATTGATTGAGGCTGAGAATTGACTGAGCCGGCTGCCGCAGAGTTCCTGAGGTAGTCGGCTTTCATCTCAGAGATCCATAGCGAGGCTTTTTAATAAGTGATAAGGCAGCCGACAACTGTGGCCAGGCCTCCTTATAGAGATGATCAATACCTTATATCATATTCACACACACGCGCACACACACACTTTGACAAACTACTCAGAGCAGCATACTGTATATTGGTAGATAACTGAGAAAAAAATCCTAAGCTTCAGTCACCGACACACTGAGCTGATAAGACTTTGCAGAGACGCACAACGATTCAAAATGACAAATGAGCAGAGACGTGTTGAACTGGTTTCTCACCTCAAATAAGTCTTTGGTAAATGTTGTGTAACCCGCATTACTTACATCAGTTTATGGCCTCCTCCTCTTTTATCTGCCCATTACTTTGTTCTACGCAACATTACAGCCAACAAATGTTGATATGCATCAACGCTGCCTGCAGAAATGTTTACCGCGTCCACCTTGGGACTGTTATATGTGCATCATTGTGCACATGTTCGCAGATCACAAGACACTAGGGCTCAAATGTCCGGATTTTGATGCACTTGCAGACTCACAGGCTTGACGGTAGTTTGAGGGGGCCCAGGTTTAAGGATCCTCAGTTGAGTGGTTAATGTGAATATGAAAGGCCAATTTAATTGTGCAATGTTACTTTAATTGTTATAGCTTTTGTGTAAAGCAGCAAACCTTGCAGAAACCATGCAAGAGTTGTTAATATACCATTAAGAATCGGTTGGAAAAATACGTTACAGGGTCAGGAATTTAACACTTGTGGTCTTGAGTCACGTCTCTCGTAAATTTTTATCCCCGCAGAGCTCATCACCCCTGCAGACTTGAAGGGATGAAGGTGAACACATCACAGTCCACAAGCCCACAGAGTGGACCATTTGGATCCAGCCAAACCTAACCGGGCTCATTTAAACACTGCTAGAGGTCAAAAACTCCACAAGATAATACATTAGTAATCACACCTAAACAGCTGATGGAGTCCAAACTGTCTGCAAGCTTCTCCTGACAATATGTTGATTTGTCGACTATGTGACACATATATATATACATATATATGACACAATCGTTAGCGTATTTTTACAAAAATGTCTCCTACGGAGCCATAACGTGAGCTACAAGGTAATGGAGCCTTTTATACATTGTCGTGTTTCTTTAGAAATCAACAACGGACAAATAGTCTTTAAACACTTCAGATGTAAAGTTATTCTCTGTCAAAGTGGCGCCAAAATGAATGGGAGTCAATGGGATGCTAACTGCAGGTGATGGCTTCGTAGCATTAAAATGGCGCCATGGGAGCTACATTAGAGAACAGAGGCTGACCCCCCTTGCGTAAACTGGGCATAAACTGCGGTAAAAACCCCGATTGAGACGCATATTCCAAATGTGCTGCATACATGTCCAAAAAATGCCTTTAAAACCTGATTAATACCAGAATAGCCCACTTAATTGGAAAATGCTATATCTGGAAAAAGGCTTTATAACAGGAATATGCTGTTTACATGACCTTTATCAAACTGGAAATGTTGTCATATTCTGATTAATAGTGAAATATTGGTGTTGATGTTGTGGATGGAGATGACGATGATGATGAAGGGAGAGAGTAAGAGGATGGAAGAGAATAATGTTGAGGATGAAGAGCTAAGCATAAATGATGGATACATAATGAGCTCTCATTATGTGTCATAATTGGCAGCAGCTCTGTGTTCACATATGATTAATTACTCTAAATGAGGATTAGAAGTCTGCAATTACTCAGTGATAACGCAAGGACAGAGTTCTGATTATAAGGGTTAATTATCCTGACCCCGCATGTGCTTTGCTGGGACTTTTCTCCCCCAAAAAAAAATGTCAATTAGGTGCCTGGACATTCTTTGTAAATGTCATTTAGAAATGTCATATCTTAAAATAATCAAATGAACACACAGAGGCCTGTCTCTCTGCCCTGTCCATTTTTTTATTGCTTTGGTTAAATAAATAAAAACGTCTGTCTGGAAACACTCTGACAATGATTTCTGGTTTTTAGGGTGGCAACCAATAAATGACCAAATCCATAAATGTGTGTGAAAACGAAAATGTGTGTTTAAGGGGAGACACTACTGGCAAAATACTATTTTTCCTTTTTGACAGGTGGGGGGGTCAAACAAACCCAGGACAGACTTTGACCTGGCAGAGTGGGGTTCAAGTCTCTTTTGAAAATAAAAATAAAAGCAAGTTTTGTTTGTTTTTTACTTAAAAAACAAACAAAACTTACTTAAAAAGCGTCAACCTTGCAACCAAAAGTAAAGAAATATTCACGATCTTTTTCTAAATGGATGCTTTTATATAGACCTTAGTGGTCCCTAATACTGTATCTGAAGTCTCTTTTATATAGACCGTAGTGGTCCCTAATACTGTATCTGAAGTCTCTTTTATATAGACCTTAGTGGTCCCTAAGACTGTATCTGGAGTCTCTTTTATATAGACCTTAGTGGTCCCTAATACTGTATCTGAAGTCTCTTTTATATAGACCTTAGTGGTCCCTAATACTGTATCTGAAGTCTCTTTTATATAGACCTTAGTGGTCCCTAATACTGTATCTGAAGTCTCTTTTATATAGACCTTAGTGGTCCCCTAATACTGTATCTGAAGTCTCTTTTATATAGACCTCAGTGGTCCCTAATACTGTATCTGAAGTCTCTTTTATATAGACCTTAGTGGTCCCCTAATACTGTCTCTGAAGTCTCTTTTATATAGACCTTAGTGGTCCCTAATACTGTATCTGAAGTCTCTTTTATATAGACCTTAGTGGTCCCTAATACTGTATCTGACCTTAGTGGTCCCTAATACTGTATCTGAAGTATATAGACCTTAGTGGTCCCTAATACTGTATCTGAAGTCTCTTTTATATAGACCTTAGTGGTCCCTAATACTGTATCTGAAGTCTCTTTTATATAGACCTTAGTGGTCCCTAATACTGTATCTGAAGTCTCTTTTATATAGACCTTAGTGGTCCCTAATACTGTATCTGAAGTCTCTTTTATATAGACCTTAGTGGTCCCTAATACTGTATCTGAAGTCTCTTTTATATAGACCTTAGTGGTCCCTAATACTGTATCTGAAGTCTCTTTTATATAGACCTTAGTGGTCCCCTAGTGGTCCCTAATACTGTATCTGAAGTCTCTTTTATATAGACCTTAGTGGTCCCTAATACTGTATCTGGAGTCTCTTTTATATAGACCTTAGTGGTCCCTAATACTGTATCTGAAGTCTCTTTTATATAGACCTTAGTGGTCCCCTAATACTGTATCTGAAGTCTCTTTTATATAGACCTTAGTGGTCCCCTAATACTGTATCTGAAGTCTCTTTTATATAGACCTTAGTGGTCCCCTAATACTGTATCTAAAGTCTTTTTTATATAGACCTTAGTGGTCCCTAATACTAAAAATATTAATAATAATTTATCCTTTATTAGTCCCACAAGGGGAAATACAATGTACCCTCTGTTGTTATTACACACATTACACACAGGCCTGAATTACACACACTTACGCTTTTTAGGATATCTATTTTACTGGCTAACGTGTGTGTTTTGGAGATAAAATACTTAATTAATATCTTAGATTTCTGACCTGCAAATAAATATGTATAAATGACAACAACATAAGCCCATCATACACATCACCCCTCAGCCCAAAGCTTCTTTTGAACCCTCCAGAAAATACTAGTATTTTACCTACAGCTCCCATGATGCACTTTGGTGTCATAGTACTTCCCATCCCCGCAGCAGGTTCAACATCTGGTGGACAGACTACCAGAAAAGAGGCTTTTAGAGCAGCAAATTAATGCATGGTATTTGGAATAAGATGTGTAATTATCACATAGTCTCCACATACTTTTTTCCTTAATATCTTCCCACATCTGGTGAATATTCAGCCTTCTCATACGAGAAAGAAAAATACTGTGTACTGTACCTTCTGCAAAGTCTCGTTTGCATTAGTTTAAATTGAAGTGATACTGTTACATGTTTTCTTTTCATGTGTTGTACAGCGCTAAAAATCTATTATATATACTATATACTGTGTACTTCGGCTCATTAAGGTTTGCATCCACTCTGTGTGTGTCCGTGTGTGTCTGTGTGTGTGTGTGTGTGTGTGTGTGTGTGTGTGTGTGTGTGTGTGTGTGTGTGTGTGTGTGTGTGTGTGTGTGTGTGTGTGTGTGTTGTGCCCAGCCTGTCCCTCCCTCAATCTAGCTTCAAATGATGTTGTCAAAGAGGAATGTGGAGCAAAAAGATCTTTCTGCTTCTTTGCACGCACATTGACACAACACACACACACACACACACACACACACACACACACACACACACAGGTTTATTCCTAACAGGACAAAGACTCAAACAGAGCTTGAAATACACAAAATCCGAAGTAAACCCTGTTGTACAAACTGCACAGATGCTGTTTTTGAAGCATTTTCTTCAGCTTTGTTTGAGTTTGTCTTTGTTCCCAACAGCTGACTGAAGGGCTCATTTTCTCTTTATGTAACCAGGGTTTTGTCTCTTACCTTTTAATCACACTGAGCATTTCACTTAAAATGTTTGTTGCTGAGATCTGAGGAGGTGACAACTTAGCGTTGAACAAATTACTTGCAACGTGTAATCCATTAACTCATTTTGGGATTCACTGGAAGGTGTATTACTCCGGCCCGGCAGAACCAGAAAGCCAATGAGCCCCCCCTCCCTGAGAGTTATGCCAAGGACACTTTTACAACGGCAAAATCTCTGGAATCAATTCCTTTTAGTGGATTTGTTGGAATAAGTGGATGGCAAAGTAAATCTGCTCAATTTTGTCACTTGACCGATAGCACTCTGTCATAAAATCACCGACAATTAAGGGAACAAAGACTCAGGACGTACAAAATGGAGTGAACTATTACATATGATTTATGTCCGAAATCTCACACTGTGCACTACATTCTCAGTATAGGCTGCATATACTATCGTTGAACTAATATTTGTGAATATAACCAGTTTTTTTGGATGCACTGAGCTGTAATTTTCATTGTCTCTTCCTGGGAGCCTCTTTACCGTTGGAGACCCGTAACCATTGTATCCCCTGCCGACCTCCGCTCTCGCGGCACTGCCAGATAATGCTCATAGCGCCCATATTATGCTCATTTTTAGATTCATAATTGTATTTTGAGGTTGTACAGGAATAAGTGGTTTTATTTTCATGTAGGTTCATAGGTCAATTTGTTGAGCTTAACTGGCTCCCTGTTGACTTTTGTGTTACTATGTCAAGACGGACCATGATCTATAAAATATTGTTTGGTAGTTTCCCAATTTGTTTTGTCGTGACTTATAATGAAGGTAAAGGACTCACACACTGTTTACACGGGGGCCAGCATACCTGATCTGTGTCCTTTTTAGATATTCTCTTTCTCAAAATTCAGCCTTGGTGCAGAATAACAGCCACGAGAGCCAGTCCCACAATGAGCTTTCCTTAGTATGTGCCATTACTGAGTCTGTAGCTTTTTAAGGGGGCAAGGTGGAGGATGGGGGTGTGGCCTTGACCAACTGCCACTTTGCTCGTTTGAAAGCCATGATGTCTCTCTCTCTCATGGGGGGGCCAAATTCTCTGGGCGGGCAAAGCAGAGAAAGGGGAGGTAACCTTGCCCCTTATGACCTCATAAGAGTAAAGATTCCAGATCAACCCATCTGAGCTTTCATTTTCATTTTTAAAGGACGACCTGGTCTACCTGCTGAGCCTCTTACAGTCTGAGGATGCTTGTTTTTACTGACTGGTTGTCTGATTGTTTCAAAACTCTGGTTGGTCTCCAGATTTCAGCTATTGTGAATATAACTGCCTAATACTATGAAAATAACACCTAACTAAACAAAAAAGGGAGGAAAAAAAAAGACATTTGCCCTGGCTACACAGCCAAACACACAAACAGATATTCTCATGCACACACACACACACACTGACAAACTGTCTAGCTCTACCCACATGTTCATGTTTTCACAGCAGCTGACAAACTGACACAATCCTGGGAATTTTCCCCACATGGAAACCTACATTTTTTTGTTTTATTTTGGAGCTCTCCGCAGGGCGAGGTCACACCAGGAAAAAGAGAGAGCATGCTGTCCCTGTCAGCCGAGCTCATTCTTTGCGGTAGCAGCTTTTTCCAGGCACGGCCTTACTGACGTATTGGCAACATTTAACACACACACAGAAGAAATAACACATCAGGAAAAACTGCGTGTGTGTGTGTGTGTGAGAGTGAGTTCAGGCACATGAATGCAATGACGTTACCTGAAACTGTCCCAATAGTTTACAGATGTTCTCTTCCTCACTGGAGAACTTACCGATCTTCTTCTAATACTCAAACCTGATCCACCTTATCTCCCATTCTCTTTTTCCCATTCTCAAATCATGTTGTTCCAACCTCTCTGTGTAGGTCCATAGGCCAGATTCAGCCCTCCATCCTCATCTGAATTCCTCTCAGTTACAGTATTAACCTGTTCATGCTTTTCCATCTCTGCTTTTAACCGCTTTAAGAGCAGCAGGTGTACCCAGGCACAATTCTGGGTCTTCTGCTGGGTCACGACTGCAGCTTGCTCCGCTAATACACCGGCAAATATCGGCTGGTGATGGCGCAGAGGACGTGTATGAAGGTAAATATGGTGCAAAAGGTGAGAGCTTGTAGAATATAATGTGAGAACTTGCACAACAGTGTGAACTTGTATGTTAAAATTTGCACTTGCAAAAAAATATTCACACACGTCTGATCTGAATTTGAAGTCACACAAAGAAAAAAAACACGAGAGCTTGTAATAAAAATCGGAACAGCTGTACTTTTTACATTTTCCATCACAACCAGAACTCAGTGAATTCAACCTCTGGAATCGGTCTGAGAGCCCACATGTGAAGTTGCAGTGACAGATTCTCGAGGTTGCAATCACTGAGTTGCGGTTGTGATGGAAAATGAACTCAAATACAAGAAAAGTCCATCCATCCATCTTCATCAGCTTATCCGGTATCAGGTCTCGGGGGCAGCAGCTCCAGCAGGGGACCCCAAACTTCCCTTCCCCGAGCCACATCAACCAGCTCCGACTGGGGGATCCCGAGGCATTCCCAGGCCAGGTTGGAGATATAATCCCTCCACCTAGTCCCGGGTCTTCCCCGAGGCCTCCTCCCAGCTGGACGTGCCTGGTGCCTCCCTAGTGACCCCCCCAGGAGGCATCCTCACCAGATGCCCGAACCACCTCAACTGGCTCCTTTCGACGTGAAGGAGCAGCGGCTCTACTCCGAGCTCCTCTCGGATGACTGAGCTTCTCACCCGATCTCTAAGGGAGACCCAGCCCCCCTCCCTCCTGAGGAAACCCATTTTGGCCGCTTGTATCCTGGATCTCGTTCTTTCGGTCATGACCCAGCCTTCATGAACATCGGTGAGGGTAGGAACAAAAAAAGTACACAAGTAAATGTTGCACTACCCGCTTGCAGCCGTCATTGTGTTCATGCAAATATCAATCTACACATTTGTGACTATTTTTTACAAGTGCACATTTTAACATATACGAGTTCAGATTGTTTTGTTCCGTTAGTTCTCACATCGTATTCTACAAGCTCGCACCTTCAGCACCATATTTACCTTCATAGGCATGACACATGCCTTTGGTATGACACTTCACCCATAGTTGCTCCAGAGGCGTGTGGCCTCTGACATATGTTTGTAAGTTGCTTTGGATGACATGTAATGTAATGTAATGTAATGTAATGTAATATCACTGCCAGTACAATCTCATACCTGTGTCCTCAACACACCTTAAAGAAGAGCATAGGTCAGGAGCATCAAAGACTTTCAATAAAGCAACAAAAAACTCAACCAACTCTAAAAAACTCAACCCTCTGTGAATTTCACATCGGAAAATATGATGAGTTGTTGGACAGAGGTCAATCTTTAATGTAGATGATGAAAATATAATGTTTTGCTGTTGTTTTTGAAATTTTTGCTGCTTTTTTTTGGGCATTTGTCGCTTTTTGGGGGGGGGGGTTCTAAGTTTTGGCTGTTTTTTTTTCAACATTTTGTCAATTTTTCCGTTTTTTTTACGTTATTGTTGCTTTTTGGGGGGGGGGGTTCTAAGTTTTTGTCTGTTTTTTTTCAACATTTTTGTCAATTTTTCCGTTTTTTTATTGTCGTTTTTTGGGGGCGGGGGGGTTCTAAGTTTTTGTCTGTTTTTTTTCAACATTTTGTCAATTTTTCCGGTGTTTTTTTATTGTCGCTTTTGGGGCGGGGGTTTTAAGTTTTTGTTGGTTTTTTCAACATTTTGTCAATTTTTCCGGTGTTTTTTTTTTTACTTTATTGTCGCTTTTTTGGGGGGCGGGGGCTTCTAAGTTTTTGGCTGTTTTTTTTTCAACATTTTTGTCAATTTTTCCGGTTTTTTTACTTTATTGTCGCTTTTTGGGGGCGGGGGGGTTCTAAGTTTTTGTCTGTTTTTTTTCAACATTTTGTCAATTTTTCCGGTGTTTTTTTTACGTTATTGTTGCTTTTTTGGGGGGCGGGGGTTCTAAGTTTTTTTTTTTTTCAACATTTTTGTCAATTCTTCCGGTGTTTTTTTTTTTACTTTATTGTCGCTTTTTGGGGGGCGGGGGCTTCTAAGTTTTTGTTGTTTTTTTTTCAACATTTTGTCAATTTTTCCAGTGTTTTTTTTTACTTAATTGTCGTCTTTTTTGGGGCGGGGGCTTCTAAGTTTTTGTTGGTTTTTTTTCAACATTTTTGTCAATTTTTCCGGTGTTTTTTTAAAAATTTTTGTCGCTTTTTTGGATGAATTCCACCCCGGAGCTGTGAGCTGCCTGGCATATCAGCGTGTACGCAAGCGAGAGCTGCAGCCGCTTGATATGCAGCAGGCAACAGTGTGCTCTGTGTAGCAGCTAAGACTTTCAGATTACCACTAATTGCGACCAGAAGGGCCGCAGTGAATTTACAACCATCATTTGTATGCCGGCCAGATGAGAATTTGTGACCGTTTGGATTCTGGCCACGCTGCTTTGTTGTGTGGATCCAAAGCAGAAGACATTCAGAGTTTGGTGACTAAACAGCCTCATTACACGATAAAACGACAACATCATTATCTTTGGGTTAAAGGTCAGCTCTTTTACTCGCCTATGTTCCCCGGTTAAAATAGAGTTGATGAATGTATAGTGGGACTCGGGTAGCGCTGCGAGATTAATCGACTAGTTGTCGAATAAATTAATCACACACTACTTAATAAACAATGGTTTGAGTCATTTTAAAGGTCCAATATGTAATATATTTACTGTAATAAATCCAAAAATGACCCCAATTACCCGTCATCAGCAATTAAGGAAACATGCTGAAATATTATCTTTTCTGACAACAATGCTAAAGCCAGTATTTCTTGCACAATTTCATTTAGTTTTAAATTGTAGGCATGTCTCCTCGATCCTCTAGCTGCCCGTCCCCTGAACACACCGTGCAACACTTGGCTTCCTTTGGGTTGGCATTTTATCCCTTGTATGGTATTCGGGTCAAATTGATCCATTTAAAATTTTTACAAGAAAAAAAATGGTACAAGTTCCATGTTTTCTACCTGAAATCAGCGGCCTTACCTTATTTCCTGAGATAATCATGTATTCCTGACTCAACTCAGAACATTATTCTGGATATGACCACTTATGTTGTTTCCATAGTGATTTTTAACATGAATTATAACCTGATGACTTAAAACGAACCCCACTTCCATCTTTAATAGTGTTCTAGTAGAGACTGATTCATTCCCTGAACATAGATGTTATCTCAGCTGCTGGAAATGGAGATAAAGACAATATTTGTTAATAGATTATGAAGTAAAATTTTATTACAGAATTGTTTTTAAAACCCCAAATAAGTCCCAGGTCAATTTGACCCAGGACTAGGTGGAGGGGCGTCCAGCTGGCAGGAGGCCTCGGGGAAGACCCAGGACTAGGTGGAGGGACGTCCAGCTGGGGGGAGGTCTCCTCGGGGAAGACCCAGGACTAGGTGGAGGGACGTCCAGCTGGGGGGAGGCCTCGGGGAAGACCCAGGACTAGGTGGAGAGATTATATCTCCAACCTGGCCTGGGAACGCCTCAGGATCCCCCAGTCGGAGCTGGTTAATGTGGCTCGGGAACGGGAAGTTTGGGGTCCCCTGTGACCCCATACCGGAAAAGTGGACAAAGATGGATGGATTTTCTTTTCCATCCCAAAATGCTGTGTGGTCTAGCCAGACCTTCCTCCGTAGCGCTGTCGAAGAAGGTCTTGCAAAGCGAGACTATGTGCATGTAAATGTAAGTATGAAGAATTTAATTGAGCCTAATTCATTCTTTTTTTCATTACTGCTCCAACGGTGTTTGAACGTGGTCTTTGTGAGAGCTGTTTGGGTCGGGACCAATGGACGGAGCGGGTCAGACCCTCCTCACTCGGGTAGAAAAGATCCTTTCAGAGACGCCGTATTGTTGATGTCAAACTCTTTCAGGCTGCCCTCTGGCTGACACCCACACACCAGCATGTCCGCTTTCACTCTGCAGCCATGAATATGCAACATTTGTATTATTGGGTAAAATGATTGTTTTCTCTTATTCATTTAGTTCCTGTTCTGGCAGTTTTTTCCTCTCTTAACCCTGGCGTTGTCCCATTTAAAAAAAAAAAAAAAATTGCCCAAATAAAACAGTGAAGCATGATTGTACGTTGGTTGGGTTCCATACAAGGTCCATCGCAGGTAAAATGAATGATCATGTTCATTGAATTTTTGGGGTTTTATTCAAGTATTTAAAAAAAAATAGGTTCAAAGAGGAAAAAGAGGACATTTGTCAATGTCCCCACCAGTGTTGTAGTTCTTGAGACGGTCTCGCGGCCACTTTTCGAAGGTTTCATCTCGGAATCAACCACATTTTTGCTCGCTCTTGTCTCGGACTCTGGATTTCATTTCAAGACCGGTCAAGACTCACCTGACAAGCCAGAACCACATCAAGATTTTGGGTCTGGGAACAGACCATAGGCAGAAAAGAATGACTTCAGTGCTTAAAGGTCCCATAGCATGAAAATGTCACATTAATATGTGACCTGGGTATCCTGCTTTGCCTTTAAGAAAATGAAAGCTCAGATGGGCCGATCTGGAATCTTGCCCCTTATGAGGTCATAAGGTGCAAGGTTACCTCCCCTTTATCTGCTTTGCCTGCCCAGAGAATACCCTGCTTGGTCATATGTGAAGCATCCGTTCACATAGGGTTAATATACAACCCGTATATTTATCTTAAAACCACTCCCGGTCCTCCTCAGCTGTGAGGCCACGTACTTGTTGTCCAAGCTGTTCTTGCTAGATAAATGTGTGGAGCATTAACGGTCCCCTGGGAAATAATGCAAAGTCCAGCTTCAGGCAGATCCCCCTGATAGATAACTAGAGATGTAAGTCAGAATGTAAAGGGGGCCACAGATGGTAACCACGGTTACATTAACCTACAACTAACTTCATTAAGATGTCACAGTCCATACTGGTTTTGTGTTTTTTATTCTTAGAATATAAACAATAAGAGAATAAATCGTTATGCAAGTACTTTAATACTACTTTTACTTTAAGTACCCTTAAAATTAGGTACTTTTTACTTTTAGTTACTCTAAGTAGGTTGTCATTGTGGTACTTCTTCTTGTACTAAAGTGAATAAGTCTCTGGTTCTTTACCAGAAGAAGTACTGAGATTCAGGACTTCCTCCACCACTGCTTCAGGGATCGTAGCCTGTTCATTGGCTGACTTATGTGTTAACATCAGTTCTGTGATTGGATGTAAAAATTCCTGCTTCAGATAATTTGACTGATTTCTAATTTGTTACCCTTTACCCCCACCCTTAAATCATAATTTAATTAATCCGATTGATTAAATTACGATTTACACTCTGTTGTTATTACACACACGTGCTCAGGTCCTATACATGCACTAATGGAGAGATGTCAGAGTGGGGGGGCTGTGAGTCCTAGACAGGTGCCCCGGGCAGTTGGAGGGGGGAGGGGGTTCGGTGCCTTGCTCAAAAGAACCTTGGCAGTGCCCGGCAGGTGAACTGGCACCATTTCAGCTACCAGTCCAAACTTTGCCCGTGGGTCTCTACGGGGACTTGAACCAGCAACCTTCCGGTTCCGTACTCAACTCCCTAGAACTGAGCTACTGCCGCCACACACTCAGAGACTGAATGCTAGACACAGGAGAAGCTCTGGCTGTCTGGCACTGGTCTGGTCTTGGTCTGGTCTCGGTCTCAACCCCTCAAAGTTCTGTTGTTGTCTCAGTCTCAACCCCTCAAAGTCTTGGTATTTTCTCGATCTATACCTCAAAGTCTTGGTCTTGTCTCGGTCTCAAGCCCTCAAAGTCTTGGTCTTGTCTCGGTCTCAAGCCCTCAAAGTCTTGGTCTTGTCTCGGTTGCAACCCCTCAAAGTCTTGGTCTTGTCTCGGTCTCAACCCCTCAAAGTCTTGGTCTCGATACACTCTTGGTGATGTCTCTGTTTAAGTGGTCTTGACAGCAACACTGATCCCCACTCTCTTTCTCTCTCTCTCTCACACACACACACACACACACACACACACACACACACACACACACTGTGACGCCAAGCCTGGTTGCTGGACTTGTTATGAAGGCTTACGCCGTGTGTGATTATCCCCAAACATTGTCCTCCTCTTCTCTTAAATCCATTTTACCTGCATCACCTGGGGATTTCCTGGAAAAACAGCCCAGCTGCCAGTAAGTACACTCTCGCACACACACACACACACACACACACACACATCATCAAATATTCTCACTCTTGTAGTCACATATTATCCCTCATCATGCACACAAACATTTTGACAGGTCATGTCTGAGTCTGTTATGTCACCACACGATGTTTGACCCCGTTTCACAGCTGCTGTTCCG
>JABXJD010000044.1:3537500-3560000 GCA_013375575.1 Percina caprodes
TTCTTAATGCTTCAGACTAGAGCCGGGCAATATATCGATATCGTGATACGAGACTAGATATCGTCTTAGATTTTGGATGTCGTAAAATGGCATAAGTGTTGTCTTTTCCTTGTTTTAAAGGAACAGTACAGTGATGTCATCTTCTGAACTTACCAGACTGAACTGTTCCATTATTGGTCTTTACCCACATAGTCATTATATATTCACATTACTGATGAATATTTATCAAAAATCTCATTGTGTAAATATTTTGTGAAAGCACCAATAGTCAACACTACAATATTGTTGCGATATCGAGGAATTTGGTCAAAAATATCTTGATATTTGATTTTTTTTTTCCATATCGCCCAGCCCTACTTCAGACCACGGGCTCACTTTTCTATTTGAACCCATCCACACCTCAGTATTTCAGTTTTGGGTAATTGTCAATTTCCTTAAAGATTTATGAAATACAACATCTCAGCCTGTCGTATTATTCCCATCGTTGATGTTTTCACAGTCCACCAAATGAGACAGGTATTCAGAGTGTGTGACCTAAAATCCTTGAAAATGAGTAGAGAAAAGCAGGCTAGCGTTGTTTTACACACATACACATACATTGCTCCCCCCTGATGCACTTTAACCTAAGTTCGGTTTCATTACGTCGACTGGAGCTCCTGCAGCCCTACATATACCACTGCTTTTACGTGCACTCTCATGCACTTTACATTACTAAAAGCATGGGCTAAATAGGATTTGGTGTGTCTGGCGTGTTTTCTACCCCTGTAAGCTCTGCAGGCTTTCAGCTGTGTCAGCTGTCTGTGTGTGTGTGTTTGGTTGCGCATACTGTAGGTGCATTATATGCAGTATGTTATGAGTGCATCGTTTGTGTGTGTGTGTGAGTGTAGACAGAGGGCGAGTGGGAGGCAGAGATCAGTGGGGGGCAGAGGGTATGGTTTTAGATGCAGAAGAGGGCTTCAGGGATGTTATGCTAAGCTGATTAAATGTTCATACTTGAGGTCAAGTCAAGCAGCCACTCAGTGTCCCCAACTGAACCGCAGCCAACACTTAGAGCTTTTCGTGGCGTGAGGAAAGAGCATGACGGCCGCCAGTTAACATAAAGTGTCACTGTAAGATGTTGGGCCAACCGAAAACCTCGAGAACAGCTTCAGTGCTCCTGTTTTCGAGACTCCCGTCGCCCGAAAACATGATCCCAGGAAGGAAGGTGACGAAATATACAGTAAGAGCGCCAAATTGTTGTGATTCCTGTTTGAAATAAAAGTAAAGGTCAGTTGTTTTTTAACTTAACGAACTTCCCTTTACATCTACATCTCTAACTAGACCACAATGTGCATTTACTGTATTTTGACTCTTGTCAGCAGTGTTATAGTCTGTCTATTCATGTATATTGTGTTATTACCATATCACTTTCGCATATTCATCGACTTACTGACCCCTGAGCCGGCTTTTTAATGACTAATTAACCCTTGTGTTGTCCTTCCGGGACAAAAACAGAAAAAAAATTCACATTTTTGTCCGTTTTTCAGACATTTTTTTAGTTTTCACTAACACCACCTCACTAGTTTTACACTCCTTTTTGGAATTCATGGTCAATAACCCTCATTTATATAGAATTATACCTAATATTTGAGTTAAAAAAAGCAAAATTTGTGCAATATTTTGCTGCTACTATTTATTCATTATTACAACTCCTTAATTATGTAAATACTGTATCATAAAAATTCCTTTAACTATGTAAATACCGTACATATCCACACTCCTTATATTTCTTTATTTATATTTCTACTGATATTTATATACTCTTGCAACTCTAACACAGAATTTCCCTTCAGGGATAAATAAAGTATTTTTTCTTTTTTTCTGATTCTGAAATTATGAATTATTTTGACTAATAGTTAAGATCAGAGGAATGAAAGTGATCAGTTCTATTTGCAAAGCATGTTGTAAGGAATACAATCCATTTCTTGTGGTAATTTGGTTAAAAAGAAACTCATATTTTAGATACAGGGCTCAGATTTGACCCGAGGACAACAGGAGGGTTAATGCACTTTATGCCTATTATATTCTGTATTCCTCTGTTGTATTGAATGTGAAACTGTATGTTGTCCTGCATGCTTATGCTTTTGTTGGCCCGGTCGCTGTTGCCTACCTGGTTAAATAAAGATTAAATAAAAACATTCAGCTTCACATGTGCAACCTTCAGGAAGTGAAGTAACATCTGATTTTAACCCAAACCACTATCTTTTTCTACACTTAAAGCACCCATATTATCATTTTCAGGTTCCTCAACAAATACAGTTCAATCACAACTGAAAACATGCCTCATTGTGTGTGAATAGAGGAGAATAATATATATCTTTGTTTTGCAGCAAAGTCAGTTCACTTTCATACTTAACTCATGTGTTGGCGGGGCTGGGAACACTGTTTTATTCTGAAAGCTGAAAGATCGTAAACCATTCCAGGCTGTTCTCATGAACCATTCGTACAAAAAGCTAAAAAAACATTGACCAACCCGTTCTCACTCCCAACTATTAACATACTGATGCTTGGCCAGTGTCAGAAAACACCATATTTCATGATGACGCATATGGCTCGCACCGGGCAGAGCAGCAGCTCAATCGCGGCGCTGTAAGATGACACCCAGATATTACCCAGATATTACCCACATATCAGCCAGATACTATCCAGATATCACCCAGATATCACCCAGATATTACCCAGATATCACCCAGATATCACCCAGATATCACCCAGATATCAGCCAGATATCAGCCAGATATTACCCAGATATTACCCAGATACCACCCAGATATCACCCAGATACCACCCAGATATCACCCAGATACCACCCAGATATCTCCCAGATATCACCCAGATATCACCCAGATATCAGCCAGATATCAGCCAGATATTACCCAGATATCTCCCAGATATCACCCAGATATTACCCAGATATCACCCAGATATCACCCAGATATCACCCAGATATCAGCCAGATATCAGCCAGATATTACCCAGATATCACCCAGATATCACCCAGATACCACCCAGATATCACCCAGATATCACCCAGATATCACCCAGATACCACCCAGATATTACCCAGATATTACCCAGATATCACCCAGATATCTCCCAGATACCACCCAGATATCGCCCAGATATCACCCAGATATCAACGAGTAGTATAGAGATCTGCGTTGGGGGGTTCGTTGGCGTGTTGGATGCCTCAAACAGTACAGGCCATTCCCAGTTGCTGAAGATGATGAAAACAAGTTTTCCGAATTGTTCTTTCTGCTGCGGATCAGCTAATCGATCGCCACATATCATCGCTGTCTTTAGACCCCTTGAACCACTCAAGCGTGAAATAAAACCTCACTCCCATGACAAAGATGCCGGGCTTTAATGGCAGCCATCTGTAGCAAAGCAGATTACTGTGATGAAGCAGGAAGTGTGCTGTCTCTCTGCTGCAGATCAGCCCATGATGAAAGTGCTGCTGGGTTTATTTCTAAGAAGGTAACGTCAGGACACGGCAGAGAGAGCGAGGCTCTGCACGACTGACACGGTTTACCCCAAGGAAAAGCATCTGCATGTGTTTTTAATTTGATTCATTTTGGATTTAACAAACAATATAATCGAAAGGATAACATGTTAAAGTGTGAACACTTATTTCCAACATGGTCCTTTACACATGATGAAGGCTTATTGCAGGACAAAGACAATAACATTTAATACAAATCATCCAAGTTTCAAGAGAAAATCAGAAATGTTAATTCTGATTATGTTATATTATATTATCTGATTCTGATTATAACTACTTGAGAGTCTGCTCGTGAGACGCGGCTCTAATTTTTGTCACAATTAGGGCAGGATTCAGGACAGCTGCTTGGATTTCGGGACGTCTGGCCACTCTAGTGTGCTAACGACTTTAGCTAATACCACATCAGCTAGCTGTTTCTCCAACTACGGCCGGTACAAAGCAGGATTAGCCGGGAGACTTCTCCTAAATCAGGGCGCACTTCCAACTTTGCGTGGAATACCTGCAGTCGTTCTATACAATTTCTTTTGTAGATTTGGGTGTGTTGTAGCAGTGTTTTGCCATTGAGAACGAGCTGGCTAACCGCTAACAGCGCTAGCCTCTAGCTTCTACAAAGATGGGATAGAAGTGTGATGTCTCACTCTGTATAGCTAAAACAAAGAGCTCAACACACAGGGTGAAACGAGGAGCTGCAGTAATGTGCAGTACAACAGAGATATGGTGTTTTTTTGAAAATGAAACCATGGAAACCTATTCTGGTACAACCTCAAAATCCAATCATGAACCTGGAAATGTGCATAATACGGGCGTGGCGCTTTAATTGCTAGAAGTTATTATTTTAGTACTTGAAAATACGCAGACTTTTTTTCATCTTCTGTATCTGCATCAACGAATGTTTTCAATGCCATCAGCCAAAATAATAAAGGAAAAGTTAAAAGGTCCCAATTTTTTGATGAGATCCACTGAACGTAACCTGGCAACACCCTCTAATAAATCCATTGTGAGCCCTTTCAAACCACAACGAGACCAGTCAGACCTTTGGCTGTGCTGTGCCCCCCGCGTTAGTCGTCCACCTAACAGCGAACGGAGCAACCAGACGGACCAGTTCTACATTAACTACTAATTAATTATTTTATAATTAATATGTAATTGCTGCAATACATAAAGGCAGAATGTGTGAGTGACGGGTGTATAGAAGCTTATTGATGGTGTTTCATCACATCTCATCGATCCATTCTCTCCCTTGTCGTGTGTGTGTGTGTGTGTGTGTGTGTGTGTGTGTGTGTGTGTGTGTGTGTGTGTGTGTGTGTGTGTGTGTGTGTCGGGGATGGCAAAAGTACTCACTTCCCATACTCAAGTAGAAGAGCAGATACTTGTGTTAAAAACTACTCTGGTATAAGTAGAAGTACTGATTTAACTTCTTTACTCAATAAAAGTAACAAAGTACAGGGTTGGAAAATCAACCCTTTATTTGAAGCTTTAAATCAACATTTTTAAGTTTTTATTATATTTTCGTCCCTTTTTTCAACACTTTTGACGCTTTTTTTCAATGTTTGTCACTTTTTGACGTTTAACACTACGTAACACTAACTTATTAACTTTAGCTTTACAGTTATTTTTTTGAATTTATGGGCAATAAACCTCATTTATAGGAAATTATACCTCATGTTTGAGTTAGAAAAGCAGAAATTAGGAATTATTGAGACTAAAATTAAAGGAATGGATGTTGATGATAATCACAGACTGGAATATGTCAACTTTTACTCTCAATACTATTTCAAAAACACTTCAATTTGGTTTCAAATGCTATAAAATTGAATAAGACGCCCCAAAATTAATGAAAGTAGAGATTTGTACTTGGCAAAGAGCGTTGGTGGAATCAATCATGTTATTTTGGGGAATTAAAAAGGACATTGATATAGGACAACATGAGGACAACATGAGGACAACATGAGGACAACATGGGGACAACATGGGGACAACATGAGGATTAACCCTCGTGTTGTCTTCTCGTCAACCATGAAAAAACAACAACATTTTGGTCACTTTTTTTCAACATTGTTATCGCTTTTCCAACATTTATGTCACTTTTCCAATGTTGTGGGAGCTTTCTTTGATGTTTTTTGATATTTTTAATGTTGACATATTCAGCGCTTATTTGGACGGCCCATTTTTTGTGACAAAAAGAAATTAATTAAAAACGGGTCAAATTTGACCCGAGGACAACATGAGGGTTAAACCAATCACAATCGTCTTACGCGGCACTAAGTGCCGAGCGGAGCAACGCCGTCTCTGCAAAATAGCCTCCGGAAGGACCTTGTTTTGGTGGAACATGTGTGGAGGGGGGCAGTAGCTCAGTTCGTAGGGAGTTGGGTTGGGAACCGGAGGGTCGCATTCAAGTCCCTGATAGGACCAAAGTATGGTGGTGAACTGGTAGCTGGAGAGGTGCCAGTTCACCTCCTGGGCACTGCCAAGGTGCTCTTGAGCAAGGCACCGAACCCCCAACTGCTCGGGGCGCCTTTCCATGGGCAGCCCCCCCCACTCTGACATCTCTCCATTAGTGCATGTATAGGACCTGAGCATGTGTGTGTAGTTTAGGTCTGTGTGTAATAAAACCAGAGTGTAAATTGAAATTTCCCCTTGTGGGATTAATACAGTATACATTAGGTCGTGCAACAGAAAACTCAGATTGGACAGATAGTCTAGCTAGCTGTCTGGATTTACCCTGCAGAGATCTGAGGACCAGGTAACCATAGTCCTCAGATTGGACAGATAGTCTAGCTAGCTGTCTGGATTTACCCTGCAGAGATCTGAGGACCAGGTAACCAGTCCTCAGATTGGACAGATAGTCTAGCTAGCTGTCTGGATTTACCCCGCAGAGCTCTGAGGACCGGGTAACCATAGTCCTCAGATTGGACAGATAGTCTAGCTAGTTGTCTGGATTTACCCTGCAGAGATCTGAGGACCAGGTAACCATAGTCCTCAGATTGGACAGATAGTCTAGCTAGCTGTCTGGATTTACCCTGCAGAGATCTGAGGACCAGGTAACCAGAGTCCTCAGATTGGACAGATAGTCTAGCTAGCTGTCTGGATTTACCCTGCAGAGATCTGAGGACCAGGTAACCAGAGTCCTCAGATTGGACAGATAGTCTAGCTAGCTGTCTGGATTTACCCTACAGAGATCTGAGGACCAGGTAACCAGAGTCCTCAGATTGGACAGATAGTCTAGCTAGCTGTCTGGATTTACCCTGCAGAGATCTGAGGACCAGGTAACCATAGTCCTCAGATTGGACAGATAGTCTAGCTAGCTGTCTGGATTTACCCCGCAGAGCTCTGAGGACCGGGTAACCATAGTCCTCAGATTGGACAGATAGTCTAGCTAGCTGTCTGGATTTACCCTGCAGAGATCTGAGGACCAGGTAACCAGAGTCCTCAGATTGGACAGATAGTCTAGCTAGCTGTCTGGATTTACCCTGCAGAGATCTGAGGACCAGGTAACCAGAGTCCTCAGATTGGACAGATAGTCTAGCTAGCTGTCTGGATTTACCCTGCAGAGATCTGAGGACCAGGTAACCAGAGTCCTCAGATTGGACAGATAGTCTAGCTAGCTGTCTGGATTTACCCTACAGAGATCTGAGGACCAGGTAACCAGAGTCCTCAGATTGGACAGATAGTCTAGCTAGCTGTCTGGATTTACCCTGCAGAGATCTGAGGACCAGGTAACCAGAGTCCTCAGATTGGACAGATAGTCTAGCTAGCTGTGTGGATTTACCCTGCAGAGATCTGAGGACCAGGTAACCATAGTCCTCAGATTGGACAGATAGTCTAGCTAGCTGTCTGGATTTACCCTGCAGAGACCTGTAGACCAGGTAACCATAGTCCTCAGATTGGACAGATAGTCTAGCTAGCTGTGTGGATTTGCCCTGTAGAGATCTGAGGACCAGGTAACCATAGTCCTCAGATTGGACAGATAGTCTAGCTAGCTGTCTGGATTTACCCTGCAGAGATCTGAGGACTAGGTACCCATAGTCCTCAAAAATCCACCAAAAAGTGACGCCAAGCGGCGCTATAAGGCGCTGAAGTTGACTTTTTGCGTCGGTAGTAGATGCCAAAGGCACCTGACCCAGCGCCACTTATTGACGCTATGGGAGTGAGCATGTGTTGTTCAGTCAGCCTACCATCCCTCCTTTCCTTCCTTCTCTCCTTTCCTCCTTCCCTTTGTCCTTCCTCGCTTCCATCAAACCTTCCTTTCGACCTTCCTTTCTAGTCTTGTTCAAGTTAACTTTTTTTTTTAAATGTAACTATATCTCCTTTCTCTGTCTTTCACAAACTAATAGTCGGAGTCTGGAAATGTTTTCTTCTTTTTATATAACAGATCATTTGGTGTTTGCGTGCAGGACGAGACAGACGGGGTAATGACTCTCTCTAATAGGGCTTAGTTCAGCTGTCCGCGTAATGCCGTCTGGCCTTTGTTTAATCTGAGCTCCGTTGTCTGACTCAACACACTCGGTCCCCGGTCAGCAAGGGGTTAACCCGCAAAGAGAGGAGGAAACGAGATTGGGGGTAGAATGTGAAGGAAAGGAGATGTCCTGAAAATAGAGAGGCAAGGAAAGGGTCGTGGCAGTCATCCAGACGGACAGATAGATAGATAGCATCACGGTGGAGATGAGTGATCTGGATGAAGAGGCTGCAGTTAATGATCGCTCAGCATTGACCCTGAGCAGAGGTAATGATGCTCGGACACAGGCGCAGCAAATTAGCTGTAGAGGGAAGGAAGGAAGGAAGCAAGGAAGCAAGGAAGGAAGGAGGATTGAGGTTTTAAAAAAAGAAATGAGAAGAGGAAACTAATAGACATAAGACAAATGCACCATGTGTACAGACAAGAGCGACAGTGGTGTCGAACTTTAACCCCGCGGAGGTAATGATGCTGCTAGTCGGGCCTCAGCTACTAATACGGAGAAAGTAAAGGACAGTAAATAGAGGAGGGAGGAGGGGTGGGGAGGAGGGGAAACAACAGGATATGAAAGGTAAGAAGAAGAAAAGGCAGGAATGGAAAGTGTAAGGAAAGATGTGAGGAGGAAATTAAATATGGAAAGAAATCGGAGGAAATAGATGGAAAGTAATGGAAAGGATAGGCTAGGAGAGAAGGACAAAGGAAAGGAAATGAAAAGCAATTGGAGGAAATGGAAGGAAAGGAATGGAAAGGATAGGCTAGGAGAGAAGGACAGAGGAAAGGAAATGAAAAGCAATTGGAGGAAATGGAAGGAAAGGAATGGAAAGGATAGGCTAGGAGAGAAGGACAGAGGAAAGGAAATGAAAAGCAATTGGAGGAAATGGAAGGAAAGGAAATAAGATGATGAGGAAGGAAGGAAAAAGGAAAAAAGAAAGTAGATTAAGTGGAAGGGAAGGAAATATGACAAGTAGGGAAGGAAACACATAGGTAGGAAAGGAGATGAGGAAAATGAAAGAAAAGTATGTGAGGATGTGAAAGGTGAGGCAAGGAAATAGAAAAATAGAAGGGAAGGAAATAAGGAGAAGATTCTGAACTGAGGGGGGAAAGGAAAGGAAAGGAAAGGCAGAGGGAGGAAAGGAGGTGGGAATAAGGAACGAGGAAGAGAAGGAAATATAGGAGGGTAAAGAGAAACAAAGGAAACAAAGAAGAGGTAAGGATACAAGACATAAGGAAATAAAAATGTGAAAGAAAACGAATAAAAGGAGAACTTAATAATTCAGCTTATCTTCCAAATGTGTGGCAGCATCCTTAGTTATAGCCGTTGACCTTTAACCCCTGCTGCCATGCTAACTAAAGCCTAGCTCAGACACAGACCGACAGACAGAAAGAAAGAGACGAGTGGATGAAATGAAAGAAAAAAAGAAAGATGATGATACGGATGATGAGCGAGTGTGTGTTTGCTGCGATGATGAGGTTGAACTGTAATCTCTGCGAAGGCAGCAACACCACGCGGCCTCGGCTAAGGGATTAGCCACAGTGCTAACTAGCGTTAGCCACAGGGGAGCCATCTGCTCCGAGTCACAGAGAGAGAGAGAGAGAGAGAGAGAGAGAGAGAGAGAGAGAGAGAGAGAGAGAGAGAGAGAGAGAGAGAGAGAGAGAGAGAGAGAGAGAGAGAGAGAGAGAGAGAGAGAGAGAGAGAGAGAGAGGTGGAGCCGGGCTGGGGTTGTTAGATTGATGGACCCTTATCTCAGACGTAGTGGACCTCAGTGTGTGTGTGTGTGTGTGTGTGTGTGTGTGTGTGTGTGTGTGTGTGTGTGTGTGTGTGTGTGTGTGGAGAAAAATCAAAGAGCCTCGTCCAATGTTGTGTTTTGTGTGCATAAAGCCCAGAGTCTGTCTGTCTGTCTGTCTGCCTGTCTGTCTTCTTGTCTGTCTGCCTGTCTGTCTGTCTGTCTGCCTGTCTGTCTTCTTGTCTGTCTGCCTGTCTGTCTTCTTGTCTGTCTGTCTGTCTGTCTGTCTGTCTGTCTGCCTGTCTGTCTTCTTGTCTGTCTGTCTGTCTGTCTGCCTGCCTGCCTGTCTGTCTGTCTGCTTGTCTGTCTGTCTGTCTGCTTGTCTGTCTGTCTGTCTGTCTGTCTGCCTGTCTGTCTGCCTGTCTGTCTGTCTGTCTGTCTGTCTGTGTCTGTCTGTCTGTCTGTCTGTCTGTCTGTCTGCCTGCCTGTCTGTCTGTCTGTCTGTCTGTCTGTCTGTCTGTCTGCCTGTCTGTCTGTCTGCCTGTCTGTCTGTCTGTCTGTCTGTCTGTCTGTCCTGTCTGTCTGTCTGTCTGTCTGTCTGTCTGCCTGTCTGCCTGTCTGTCTGTGAGAGTACGAGTGTTCCTTGTTAGAAATGACTCAGTCATTCTGTCACCGACAGCCATTCACATGGTTATATTGAAGAAGGATTATCTCAGTGTCACTACATTACCCATGAGCCTCAGCTGTCGTGCATTTGGAGAAGAAGCCAGTCAAAGGCTGCGAATCCTGTGCGTTTTAATAACCTTTGTGATCCACTGACATTTCATCAGGTCAAACTTGAATTTGTCCAATCCGTTGGTTCATCTCCAAATACCTGCTGAACTAATGTAATTCCCATTAGCCTCTGCTGTGCTCAATATTAGCAAGTGATAGCATGCTAAACTAAGATGGTGGACACGGTAGACTCTATAACTGCTCCACGCCTGCACATTAGCATGTCACTGAGTTGGTGTTAGCAGTTAGCTCAAACCACGGCAGTTGTTAGCGTGGCTGTAGACCTTTATGATCAAATATCAGATGTTTTTGGAACTTTTCAGTTGTTTCAGTCGTCCTTTGTTGCATGTCCATCCAAGAAACGCCTTCACATGGACAGGTTTGTGCGATATTGTACAAAAATGTATGCACACCAATGCCGTATGATATCCTACGAAACATAGAAGGCGGTCAGATGGTCATGTGACGCCGGCTACAGAGCTCAGTGACGCCAGTGGCAGTTGAGTGATTGAGTTTAGCCGTCGATAGGTTATAGGCGGAGTTTGACATTTAAGCCAAGGGGGGCAAAAAAACACATATGGGCAAACAAACATGCTGAATTAACACATATGTTTGTTTTTAAAGCAAATTTTAAGTCGCGGCACGGCTGTCTTGGAACGTAATAGACACACGGTGGCGAAATTATTATTCCACTCATTTATAAAACAATGCAATTACCCGTTTCAGCCACCAGGGGCACCCTCCACCCCCACGAAAACGTGCGATAGGTGACTGTGAGCAGGGTACAGGGCTCCACAAGATGAAGGTCCTTTCAGGGGCCGTGGCAGTTGAGTTTAGCCAGAAAAGGTGAGCGTCATGCGGTGATGACTTAATCATTTCCTGGGTGAAAGAACTATGTTTTCGTTGCAAAGTGTACTCCGCTCTCCACCTGAAATCGCGGTGTTGTATGTTGACACCACGTTTTTTGAGATTATTTTCCATTGGATGTTGAAGGCATGGCTGCTCTGAGTGGCACTATATCCCTGGGATTGGAAAGGGGGGATTTCATTCTTTCATGTTTTTGTTCTATTTGTATAGAGCAGCTTGACTGCAAACAATAGAAGGAAAATCTCCAACTCGGGCTCAGTCTGTGCCTTCCTCCATCCCTTTTCTTCCTCTAATAGGATTCCCATCCATTAGATCTTTTATCATGACCTCCATGCATGTTAAGGAGGGAGAGATGAGCTGAGGTGTATTGATGCAGGGAGCTGATAGGAAATCAATAGGCCTATAAAATGGACAATCAGGCAGTGAGGCGGTCAGCTTTAAGCCCCTCAAACTGCCTGCTGCGGGTCCTGAGGGGGAACATTAACTCTGTCAGTGTAGCTGTCTGTAGCTGTATTCGTTCCCTCATTCACTCCGTCACTATTCCCTATGTAGGTTTTATTAAATAGTGAACTATATAGGGAAGTTATTTGTGTGACGGGGGAGGAGGACAACATTTCCACGTCTTAGAAACGAAAGCTCGCTCCATTTTTCCTTTTCAGTTTCCACGGTTCCTTCTGCTTCTTCTTCAAAACACGGCCACATTGTGGGATTCAAGAATTAAAAATCTAGGGTACATTGTATGTAAACTCAGATTTGCTGTGCATTGTGGGTATTTTATAGTGGACTATATATGGTGACTGAAATTAACTGCGGGGAACTTGAACACCACCACAAACATGGCGAACACAGTATGTAGAGGAACGGTTTCAAACACAGCTAATTAATAATAATAATATGTTTTTTTGTACTATGGCAACCGTACTTTACAATACCTTTTATTTAATGCCACTTTACATTCATTCAATACCTTTTGCTCATTGCCTGTTGTTGTCTTTTTGCTTTCTACTGTATGAAACTGCTGCTGCTGTACCGCAAATTCAAAATATACAGTAAATCACTGTAAATGAAATTTTAATACCCATAATGCAATGTTTATTACAGTAATTAACCACAAAAGAAAAGTATGGTATTTTACTGGGCATTTTGTGGTAAGTAACTGTAGAAATTACAGCAAAGTCTAACAGTCAGAAAGCTACGGTAAGGTCGGACAGTTTCCATCCGATTTCAGCCGTCTTCATGCATAAAATGTTATCAGACCCACAGATCTGCTTGACCCCCATTTGAGCTTGTCTCTAGTTGTTTTAATTATGACAGAGTAACTCTCAAAATGCTCTACATGCGATCTGTTGCTGATGTTAATTAACAACAGACTGGAGATGGTCCAGATTTAGTCTCTCTGACTTCTTAACGTCACTATTAGCCACACAACATGTGTTCTGTACAGAATCAGCCTTTAAATCAGACAAATAGCAATTAAAATTATCCAATTCAAAATTAATAAAAAGTTAAAAGACGTTGTCATGTTGAGTCGATTGGCCGGCGTTTCCCAGCATGCTCTGCTGGGTCCACCTGGGTCTTACAGTTGGTGAAAAGCTTCTGCGCCACCTGCGTTTCAGACCTGCGGCCGCCTTGCTCTCGTGAGATTATCGTCGCCTACGTGTGCATGACGTCAGAGCGAGTCGGGATCAAGTCGGACACAAATCTACCCAGCATGCAACTGGCGGCGATAGCCGGTGACCGATTCTGCGCAGACCTGGCTCATCTCCAACGAGCCTGATGTTGTACCTGAGGTTTTCCACCTGCTTCCCTGCCCTCTCGTCACCTGCCTCTCGTTACCTCGTTACCTCGTCAGATCCTTTTGTCCTGTCGGTGTGTTTGTTTGCCGGTCTGTTCCGGAAGAAGGTTTGTTCCCGTTCCCATTCCTGTTCCCGTTCCTGTTCCTGTTCCCGTTCCCGTTCCTGTTCCCGTTCCCGTTCCCGTTCCGTTCCGTTCCGTTCCTGTTCCCGTTCCCTGGGTTTTCCTGTGAGTTTTTCCCTGTTTTTGCTTCCTGTCTCCCTCTTGCCTTTTCCCCTCGGACCTCTTTTTGGATTTTGGAGTTGTTTTTTGGATGCCGCGTTTTTTGCCTTTTTGTTTGGTAGTTCATGAACTCTTTATTTTAATAAACTCTGGACTGTACCTCATTCTGCCTGCCTGCCTCTTCCTGCATTTTGGTCCTCACTTCACAAAACGCATAATTAGAAGTCAACGTTGACTCATTTTAACGTACATTGTGGACGTAACTAACCCATTAGTTGAGGTACGTTCGTAACACACTTAATTAATGTTACCTAATTTACTTAACAAGCATACTTATTTTTATCTCCAATGTAAAAAATTAACCTTGCAGTTTAGCAATCCCATTTTATTTTGATGCCAACTCAGTGTTTCAGGTATCCTCCATCATGCTTTCCATGCGGCTGATTGGTCCAGGCAAAATCACGTGACTACGCACACAGAATATTTTTAAGAGAAAGAAAGCCTCTTAACAGGATTATCGGACTATTCGTCATGGGGAAAAATAAGTCGATAACAGCTTCAGAAAGCCGATGTCGATACCTTTTTGATGTCGTCCAGCCCTAGAGTGACGGCCGCGACATAGCGGACATGATGGACGGATACTTCATCCAATCACCTGCCAGAGATTTTAAGTGCCTTCCCTTTCCCAAACAGTTTCCAATGATGGTTTCTCGGATGGTTCTGTGTTAACAGACCATCTGGCGTGTCAGGCATAAGCAGAGTTTGACATTCGAGCTGGGGGGGGGCACAAAACAAAACCTCATTGTAGCAGCTGAGACCTGTCCTACCACTTGGGGAACGTCATGCCAGATGTAATTATTCCCCAAATTCCATACTCTTGATTAGTTCAAAAGCTAATCAACATCAGACAACGCTGTCAACATATGAAGCCTTACACTTCAGGACTCTTTGATTTATTTATTTATTTTTTTAGTTGATTTCTCCATCCCTTTATCCTCTAATTCATGGATAAACATAACTGATTCCAGACTGAGTTGCCCCCCCCCCTCCTCCAGGCTCTCCTCTGCATAGCGTTTTCTTTCACATTCCTCCTCTTCTTTCCATTTCCTCTTTGTGCTCCCAAATCAAAATTGCTTTTGTTATTGAGGGCAGGGATTGTGTAACTCTAATCTGTGTAATCGAATTGCAACGCTCAACACAACAAGCAACTGCAGCCCACAGAGCGCTCTAAATGTGTTTGCTCGCGTGCAGGGTAAAGTGTTCAGATTTACATTATTGACCTTGGGTCTCAGGGTGGGAGAGAGACAAACGGAGAGAGATATAAACACAGAGAGAGAGAAAATGAGAGAGCGAGAGAACTAGCCAGACAAGGGGGAAGTAACAGAGGCTTTTAGGGGCAGAATGGGGTTGTCCATCAGGGCAGCCATGGCCACCGCTCACAGGGAGGCTGACAGGCACGAAAACCTTCAGCAGACAAGAAGGACTGTAGACTTGGATCTTTAGACTCGTAGAACTAGAATCGTCCCGGGCGGACGGAGCCACGGTGCCTCTGCAAAATAGCCACAGGAAGGGACTTGTTTTGGTGGAAGATGTGTACGTTCAGAAGTAGTTTTAGTCGTGCAACAGAAAACTCAGATTGGACAGATAGTCTAGCTAGCTGTCTGGATTTACCCTGCAGAGATCTGAGGACCAGGTACCCAGAGTCCTCAGATTGGACAGATAGTCTAGCTAGCTGTCTGGATTTACCCTGCAGAGATCTGAGGACCAGGTACCCATAGTCCTCAGATTGGACAGATAGTCTAGCTAGCTGTCTGGATTTACCCTGCAGAGATCTGAGGACCAGGTAACCAGAGTCCTCAGAAATCCACCAGAGGTTAGAACATAAAAACATTTTAAAAAAGCAGAAGGTTTTAGGACATTTTGTCCTAAATGAGGGACATGCGCCTGAATTTCCGGCGGCATTGGAGCTATCCCGGAAGTGGAGCGTCAGACTACCTCACGCAGTTTTTTACCCCAGTTTTTTTAACCCTTGTATGGTATTTGGGTCAAATTGACCCATTTCAAATTGTTTAAGAAAAATGGTACAAGTTAGATTTTTTCTACCTGAAATCAGCACCTTAGCTTATTTCCTGAGATAAACATGTATTCCTGACTCAGAACATTATTCTGGATATGACACTTATGTTGTTTCCATAGTGATTTTTAACATGAATTATAACCTGATGACTAAAAATGAACCCCACTTCCATCTTTAATAGTGTTCTAGTAGAGACTGATTCATTCCCTGAACATAGATGTTATCTCAATGGTTTGAAATTGAGATAAAGAAAATAGATTCAGAATTGTTTTTAAAACCCCAAATAAGTCCCGGGTCAATTTGACCCGAGGGACACGAGAGGGTCCCGAAAGTGGAGTCAACACGAGGGTTAAGCTCAATAATTGCACGAGTAATCGTGTTAAATTGTAGTGATTTTAATATTGACCGAAATAATCGTGATTATATTTTTCTTCATAATCGAGCAGCCCTAATCAGGAGCCAGACGTGACGAGAAGGAGACGGGCTCTACATTTGAATTAGACTCACCAGCTGTGTTTCAAACCGTTCCTCTACATGGTGTGTTCGCCATGTTTGTGGTGGGTTTCCACGATCTTTTCCTAAACCTAACTGTCCCGTTGTTGTGCCCAATGTCAGTGAAACGTGTCAAAATGTCAAAATGTGAGTGGATCTCAACACACGGTTCGCAGGAGTCGTCTATTCAGTAACAAGAGGCAGAAAACCTTCCCATCATCGATTGGCTACGATTATTGCCATTGGTGATTTTTGTTTTGATTAATCAAAATGTCATAAAATGGTGACCCTCATATATGGATCCGTGTTTCCCAAAGTCCCGAGATGACGTCCTCACGTGTCTTTCTGTCCACAGCTCAACGATATCCAGTTTACTGTCACAGAGTAGAGAAGAAACTAGAACATAGTCACATTTAACACGCTGACATCAAAGAAGTTTTACCTTTTTTTTTTCTTAAAGTGCTCATATTATGCCCATTTTCAGATTCATAATTGTATTTAGAGGTTATATCAGAATAGGTTTACACGGTTTAATCTTCAAAAAACAACCATCTTTCTGTTGTACTGCACATTACTGCAGCTCCTCTTTTCACCCTGTGTGTTGAGCTCTCTGTTTTAGCTGCAGAGTGAGACATCTCACTTTTGTTCCATCTTTGTTGGGAGTTGCACATGTGCAGTACCTAGGTTTGGACTACTAGCCAGTCAGAAGCAGAGTATGAGGGCCCTGACAGTACCTACGTAAGGACTACTAGCCAGTCAGAAGCAGAGTATGAGGGCCCTGACAGTACCTAGGTAAGGACTACTAGCCAGTCAGAAGCAGAGTATGAGGGCCCTGACAGTACCTACGTAAGGACTACTAGCCAGTCAGAAGCAGAGTATGCCCTGACAGTACCTAGGTAAGGACTACTAGCCAGTCAGAAGCAGAGTATGAGGGCCCTGACAGTACCTAGGTAAGGACTACTAGCCAGTCAGAAGCAGAGTATGAGGGCCCTGACAGTACCTAGTAAGGACTACTAGCCAGTCAGAAGCAGAGTATGAGGGCCCTGACAGTACCTAGGTAAGGACTACTAGCCAGTCAGAAGCAGAGTATGAGGGCCCTGACAGTACCTAGGTAAGGACTACTAGCCAGTCAGAAGCAGAGTATGAGGGCCCTGACAGTACCTAGGTAAGGACTACTAGCCAGTCAGAAGCAGAGTATGAGGGCCCTGACAGTACCTACGTAAGGACTACTAGCCAGTCAGAAGCAGAGTACCTGACAGTACCTAGGTAAGGACTACTAGCCAGTCAGAAGCAGAGTATGAGGGCCTGACAGTACCTAGGTAAGGACTACTAGCCAGTCAGAAGCAGGGTATGAGGGCCCTGACAGTACCTAGGTAAGGACTACTAGCCAGTCAGAAGCAGAGTATGAGGGCGTGCCCTGACAGTACCTAGGTAAGGACTACTAGCCAGTCAGAAGCAGAGTATGAGGGCGTGCTACGCTACCGGCTAGGCAACCATTATAACCTTTGTTACAAACCGACTCCCATTTGTCTCTGAAGTAAAGGCTGGACTACAACACAGCTGTTTGGAGCAGTTTTTGAACAGTGTTCAAGGAAAAAGCCGAAAAGCATAATATGACCACTTTAAGAAACAACTCATACCAATTATTAGATTATCGTATTAATTGGTGATTGATTTAATAGGAGGTTCAGCTTTTTAAACATGATTATATCAGGATATCATAAGACTCAAATAGGGTCCCTCCCCCACCACTCTGAGCATGTGGCATTTTCACATATAATGAATAACTTCAGCTAAAGTAAAGACAAACTGATGATATCTCTGAAGTGTGGCTGTTAAACCCAGTAGGACAGATAGTGTTTGTGTGTTTTTTGCATGTGTATCAGTTTCTGTAGCCGACATATCTGAGAGGACTTGATGAAGCAAGCCGCCATCAGGAGACAGTTGTGGGATTTTCCCAGAGTCCTCAGCTCGTCTCAGATCTGCCTGATAACCCTTTGCACTCTCTCCAACATTTATTTTGCACATGTGGACTTGATTTGTGCTCAGGCAGATAAGGGGCGCCCACATTTGATTGACAGGGTCCTCCAGGGTCCAGTTATCCATAAATCATTGAGCCACTTGAAGCATAAGAGTATAGCTGTAGGGTGAGATTTGAATGCAGCGACTTTTTCTTCTTCAGTCAAGATATTTGACTGATTGCTGTTCTACTTGAATCTGTTGAACATTTTAATATTCCCTGTGTGGGGAATTATATAGATATATATATATCTCTGTTTGGTTTTTGTTTTTTTAAAGGAAAACTCTGGTCAATTTCAACACGTAGCTCTGTTGTTACGACATTTGGACGTCTGTCAGTAGAGAGAGAAATGAAACCAATCGGTGCTGCAGACACCGTGTTATCCTCCTGCTAGCGTTAGCACCCAACAGGCTTAAACAGGGCAAGTTTTAAACGTGTTTTTAGCCTCTAAACATGTTCAAAATGTCATTAAAAGTGCCTCCCCATGGGAAGTGATTCCTTCCGATTGAACACATTGAATATGACGGCTGTATATGTGACAGGAAGGCATAAAGGTTGTGTTAATCCATAACTGTGTTTATTTCCTGTTTTCCGGTGAAGTCCACACTAGTTGATTGTCAAACTCAATCCAATATTTCAAAAGATATGATTTGCCGTTGTTATGTCCTTAGTAGTGACTATGTAGAAAGACCTGACACCACAATGGCGCCAGGAGAGCTGCAGTTCAAGAGCTATCACGCATAGGTAAATAAGCAACAGTGGGCTCTTGAACTTTTGACCTGCTGCAGCCAGCTGCTCTGTTCTCCTGGCTCCACTCTGGTCCCCTAATACTGTATCTGAAGTCTCTTTTATAGACCTTAGTGGTCCCCAAAAACTGTATCTGAAGTCTCTTTTATATAGACCTTAGTGGTCCCTAATACTGTATCTGAAGTCTCTTTTATATAGACCTTAGTGGTCCCCAAAAACTGTATCTGAAGTCTCTTTTATATAGACCTTAGTGGTCCCCAAAAACTGTATCTGAAGTCTCTTTTATATAGACCTTAGTGGTCCCCTAATACTGTATCTGAAGTCTCTTTTATAGACCTTAGTGGTCCCCTAATACTGTATCTGAAGTCTCTTTTATAGACCTTAGTGGTCCCTAATACTGTATCTGAAGTCTCTTTTATATAGACCTTAGTGGTCCCCTAATACTGTATCTGAAGTCTCTTTTATATAGACCTTAGTGGTCCCTAATACTGTATCTGAAGTCTCTTTTATATAGACCTTAGTGGTCCCTAATACTGTATCTGAAGTCTCTTTTATATAGACCTTAGTGGTCCCCTAATACTGTATCTGAAGTCTCTTTTATATAGACCTTAGTGGTCCCTTAATACTGTATCTGAAGTCTCTTTTATAGACCTTAGTGGTCCCCTAATACTGTATCTGAAGTCTCTTTTATAGACCTTAGTGGTCCCTAATACTGTATCTGAAGTCTCTTTTATATAGACCTTAGTGGTCCCCTAATACTGTATCTGAAGTCTCTTTTATATAGACCTTAGTAGTCCCCTAATACTGTATCTGAAGTCTCTTTTATATAGACCTTAGTGGTCCCCTAATACTGTATCTGAAGTCTCTTTTATATAGACCTTACTGGTCCCTAATACCGTATCTGAAGTCTCTTTTATATAGACCTTACTGGTCCCTAATATTGTATCTGAAGTCTCTTTCTCGAAATTCAGCCTTGGTGCAGAATTCCAGCCACTAGAGCCAGTCCCACCATGAGCTTTTCTTAGGACGTGCCATTTCCGTGTCTGTAGCTTTAAATGTTATTGAGGAGGGGGGGGCAAGGTGGAGGGTGGAGTTGTAGCCTTGACCAACTGTCATGGTTTCTCTCTTGGGTGGGCCAAATTCTCTGGGCGGGCACAGCAGAGAAAGGGGAGGTAACCTTGCCCCTTATGACCTCATAAGGGACAAGATTCCAGATTGGCCCATCTGAGCTTTCATTTTCTCAAAGGCTGAGCAGGATACCCAGGGCTCGGTTTACACCTATCACCATTTCTACCCACCGGGGGGTCATAGGCAGGCTGGGGGAACTCATGTTATTATTAAAAAACCTCATAAAGTGAGATTTTCATGCCATGGGGCCTTTAAAACACTGGCCGCCTTAATTAATACTCCAGGGACACAAACACCTCTTCCGGTACACTTCACACCTAAAATCCCTGTGTTTTAGGGTCCACCCAAACCCCCCGACCGCCTCACGATGTGGATCTCCACACTTTTATACAGCAGCAGTCAATGTGATTCATACGGTAATAATCACTTGAATTCACATGATTTACAGTGCATTACTTTTCATAGCTGTATGTATTAATGGTCCATGAGAACAGCCTGGTGGGAGGACTGCTGGCCCCCCACCTGCCTCCAACTGGCCCTAATTGCAACCGGGCTTTAGTGTCACAAGTTCTTATGTCTAAGAACCCGGAGCAGACTGTAACACTGAGGTCAGAACACTAATTGAAAACGCCAAACGCTGATCCTGATCACTTTGAACTCTTTCGGCCTGCCCTGCACCCCAACCTTAAACTTCACCTCCCACCCGCACCCCGAGCCTCCATATGTGATCTCCAGACCTCTCTCTCTCTCACTGTCCGGCTCCATTGTTATCGGTGGCGCCCGCCCTGCAGACACTCCCCTCAATGAGACCTGAGGAGGCTTCCCATGGACGACGGGAGGCACGAGGTCAAGACACTGGTGCACATAAATCTGTGGCCTCGCCAGACATCCCCGAACCCTCCCACCATGCACTCACCCCCCCCCCCCTATCTACCACACACACACACACATATGTGTCCACTAACAATAGGCCCTCTCCATCTGGGTGTAAATAATGATGATATTGTGGTGGTGAATGGTGCCCTGTGTCCAGGCGATAAGCTCAATATAGTTATAGCAATATGAGGAGGAAGGGAAAGGGGGTGCATTATCTGTGTCATGGCTTACCCACTGTGTGTGTGTGTGTGTGTGTGTGTGTGTGTGTGTGTGTGTGTGTGTGTGTGTGTGTGTGTGTGTGTGTGTGTGTGTCACACTCTAAATTATTAATGCTCGAGCCTTCACCAGTTTTCCTCATTCACGTCTTCTTAGCCAATTCATCCAGTCCCCCTCCCTAACACATACACACACACACACACACACACACACACACACTCACACTCCAGCACCCCCTCCCTCCCCCCAGTCCCAGTAGGCCATCGCCTCACCTCTTTCTTTCTCTATATATTATTGCTTTTGTTCTCTCTCGCCTGTTGTTGTGCACAGTTTGAGAACATTTCCATTTTTCTCTAATATCACCTCGTCTTCTTCCTCTCCTTCCTCGTCATTAATTATCCCCGCAGCACCACAATGGACCGTTTAGTTCAATTTGCATGTTGCTTTTGTACGCTGTTGACAATTAATTAGCCAGTGATGATGATAAAAATCCAAGATGGAACGGCCAGGACAAGGCTATGACTGGATATCGTTGACTTCTTGATTGGACTTCATCGAATCAGGAACTTATCTGATATGGTTTTGTCACATGTTTTGAAGTCGCCTTCAGAATTAAAATAGTGCTTCTATTAAAAAGAGATCTTTGGTGGATTGTGGTGAAGGAAGTATCCAGATCCTTCACTTAAGTAAAAGTATTAATAAATACAAAAGATGGTCCGATACCATTTTTTGCTCCCCGATACCGCTTCTGATACCTGAGCTTGCGTATCGGCCGATACGAGTACTGATCCGATACCAGTGTCATATATTTTGTAATGTTTTACCAGCTGTATACTACTCTCCCTGTATGGATGAGATGTGATTTCTACCTTTGTTATCGGTCTGGCTCACGTTAAACTCCTTGTGAAACATGAACAAACACAACCAATGAATGCAACAGAACTTTCCATTTTTATCCAGTTTGACAGTCCGTTATAACGGAAAAACCACATAAATGAATTACTTTAACGTAGATTTTCTTTAGGGCTTCATTTTCAATTTAAGGCTTTATTGCGTGGTATCGGATTGGTGCATATACTCCAGTACTTCCCGATACTGATACCAGCATTTTAGGCAGTATCGGAGGCGATACTGATACTACGTTCGGTATCGGAACATCTCGAATAAATACCACACTATAAAAATACTGTGTTCTTTAAGTAAAACTAAGTCAGTATCGTCAGGAAAATGTAGTTAAAGTATTAAAAGTAAAAGTACTTAATATAGAAATTGTCACATTTTAGAAAGTGGAAAACATAGGCGTTATTTATCTATTCCAATGACCTAATAACACAACATAAATAAAGACATTTGCACCATAACCTGAAGCAGAAAATGCACAAATTGTCGTGTGCTTGACGCTCAAAGGTGTACAACGTGTCATCCAACCATTACACCAAAAGACATTAAGAACATGTGGATTTAAAAAAAAAAAGAAGAGAAATCTGAAATAAATAGAGAAACATCACTGGTGCTGCAGCCGAAATACTTTCCACTTATTTTGAATGTCAGCCCTTGAAAACGGGTTGA
>JABXJD010000044.1:3565000-3585000 GCA_013375575.1 Percina caprodes
GACGTGTTCTTTACTGTACTCGACCAGACACTGCGGGGACGTGTTCTTTACTGGACTCGACCAGACACTGTGGGGACGTGTTCTTTACTGGACTCGACCAGACACTGTGGGGACGTGTTCTTTACTGGACTCGACCAGACACTGTGGGGATGTGTTCTTTACTGGACTCGAACAGACGCTGCGGGGACGTGTTCTTTACTGGACTCGACTTACTGGGGGTTCGGCGCCTTGCTTGAGAGCACCTTGGCAGTGCCCAGGAGGTGAACTGGCACCTCTCCAGCTACCAGTCCAGCACCATACTTTAGTCCGTATGTGGACTCCGGTTCCCAACGCAACTCCCTACAGACTGAGCTAGTGCCCCCCCCCCAGCACTAATTGCTAGGGGGGGGGGCACTAGCACCAAACGTAGATATAACATATAGCGTGAAGCTGGCTGGCTCGCTGTCTTGTATAAAGTACTTGAAAGCAATACTTTCAAAAGTACAAGTATCTTACCATAAAATGACTCTGGTAGAAGTTAAAGTCTCCTTTTAGAATATTACTTGAATAAAAGTCTTAAAGTATCTGATATTTCCTGTACTTGAGAACCAAAAGTACAATAACTTTCTGACATGTACATGTACTACATTAAAAGTAAATCATTCGTCACTGCTGTCGTCGGGTGTCCATCGTCTGTTACCATGGCGGCAGAGCTTGCACCAGGTGGTGCTTCCATGACGCCATCAGTTATTACGCTTCTTCTTCTTCTTCTTCTTCTTCTTCTTCTTCTTCTTCTTTAGTTTTGGTCTGTGTATTTGTTTGTTTTTTGCCGCTTGGCAACAAACAGGCATGAGGTCACCAACTTGGGTGGAGGAGGCATTATTTTGGCAATTTAGGAGCAATGATTCACCAAAACCTGCTTTTTTTTCCAGTGTAAAAGACTCCATCTGATTTTATTTTGTAGTAACGAGTAACTCAGACGCTGACAATGGAGTAAAAGTACACATTTTATTCAGGAAATGTAGTGAGGTAAAAGTCAAAGTTTCCAGATATGTACTGTACGTCCGCCCAAATTCTACTCAACCCTCGTGTTGTCTTCCCGTCAAAATGGAAAAATCAACAACTTTTTTGACGTTTTTTATCTTTTTCTTACGTTTCTGTCACTTTTTTTCAATGTTTGTCACTTTTTTTGACGTTTTCAACACTACGTAACACTAACTTATTTACAGTTATTTTAGGAATTTAGGGTCAATACAGTTCACACTGTATTGGGTCTTATTGTTGTTATTGATGATGATGATGATGATGATGGTGATGATGGTGATGATGATGATGATGATGAGAATGACAGTGAGATTTCATACTGTTGGTGACTGTGGCTCAGTGGTAAAGTGGTTGCCTGCCAATTGAAAGGTTGGTAGTTCAATACCTGGCCCCATGCTGAAGGGTCCTTGGGCAAGACACTGACCCCTCTGTACTATGTAGTCAGATAATCAGCTGTTTTCTAGTCGGAAAGACTAGAAAAGTGCTGAATGAGGAATAATGGCGTTCCTTTTGTCAGTAACGAGTAATCTAATTGATTACTCATAACGCCGTTACCGTTACTGCCGAAAAATGCGGCGCGTTACTTTTTGAAGCTGTTTTTTTTTCATCAGACCATCTAGATCTCTGAGCCGAGAAGCAAAGACTTCTTTTCCTCCTTGGTTAGTGGGCCGTGCACGAGACAAGCGCATAATGTCTGACGATTGGCTGAGGTCGGGTAAAATTTCACGGTAAGCCAATCAGAGGTAGAGTGGGGCGGGTGTAGCCAATCAGAGGTAGAGTGGGGCGGGTGTAGCCAATCAGAGGTAGAGTGGGGCGGGTGTAGCCAATCAGAGGTAGAGTGGGGCGGGTGTAGCCAATCAGAGGTAGAGTGGGGCGGGTGTAGCCAATCAGAGGTAGAGTGGGGCGGGTGTTGGAAAGCAGGTAGTCGGACACAACAAACAACACCAGTGAGTCAGTCAGCCAGGTATGGCGTTATGAAATCAAGGGGGAGGGGGGGGGTAGTGGTGGGGGGACTTGCTGTTCACTCTTTCACTTCTCCCTCGCTCTATCACACACACACACACACACACACACACACGTTCAGTGTTAAGTGTTCGTATTAAGTGTCCATTTCATTACAATATTCAGATTTATTATAAATAATTGAACATATATTTTAAGTTCCATGGGGGTGGTCACATTTGAGTATTTAAAAATGTACTTGAAAGTAACGCATTAGTTACTTTCTGAAGTAACTAGTTACTTTTAAAATTTGCCCAACACTGTATACCAGACATATAAGACATCTGCTGGTTTGTTGTTGGTGGTGATGATGATTTATTATTATTATGATGATGATAGAATGAGACACACACACACACACACACACACAGAGACACACAGACACACACACACACACACACACACACACACACACACACACACTCATGGACACAGACATACACACACAGACACACACATACAGACGCACACACACTCACACACTCATGGACACAGACATACACACACACACACTCACACACTCTCATGGACACAGACATACGCACACACACTCACACACACACACACACAGACGCACACACACACACTCATGGACACAGACATACACACACACAGACACACAGACGCACACACACTCACACACTCTCATGGACACAGACATACACACACACACACACACACACACACACTCACTCTCATGGACACAGACATACACACACACAGACACATACACACACAGACGCACACACACACACACACACACACACACTCCCACACACTCACAGATACAGAAACACACACACAGACACACTCTCACACACACACACACACACACACACGCTCTCTCACAGACACACACACACACACACACACAGAAACACACATACACACACTCTCTCACATGATTTATTATTATTATTATTATTATTATTATTATTATTATTATTATTATTATTATTATAATAGAATAACAGTAACACGACTGCAGGCTGATCGTAGCCTCGGAGGTTTAACGTCTAAGTAAAATGACATGGACGATAAACAGACTCGTTTTTTGTTGAGCGTGTCATGTCAAAAGCATGAGAGACGTCCACAATACACACTTATGTAATAATGGACTGGTTCCCCAATTACACATCATTACACATCATCATTTTCACTTTTCAAAGAGACATTTTAGCTCTTGAAGCTCTGTAACATCTGCACTCTGCATTCCTCGGCGCTAATCTAATTACACTGAGTTTTGACTCTCTTTTTTTCGCGGCTCATGTCTGATCTCTTCACGGCTGTCTGGACGGAGGAAGATCAGATTCCGTGTGGTTGCTTCCAGTTAAGACAGCCATGAAAAGATCAGATACGTGCCACGATGAGACCTGCCACACTGGGCCGACCCTATGAAGCACGCAAAGACCTGAAACCCTCATTTCAATTTCAACAAGTCCAACCGGAATGTGGATTAATCCGCCGCTGAAAATAGTCCCCATCAAATGCACGTTTTCCTCCTGTTTGTTGGATGAAAACTACAGTGAGCAGCTGGTTGAGGGAATTACTGGTGAAACTCTGTGTTTTGTGTCTGTACGTCATCGGTAGGAACCAATGGGCTCAGTCGTCAGGTATCGGCAGACGGACTAACACATTGAGTCTTTTTTATGGGATTTGCGGACAGAAACAAACAGAGAATGATGCCAGCTTTATCTTTTAAGTGTGTGTGAGAGTGTGTCCAGGTTTTTCAAGGCCATTTGTAGCTGATCATGTGGATGCACAGATGATGCCTCAATGAGCACACACACACACACACACACACACACACACACACACACACACATCACTGGTCACCAGTTGTCAGTAGCGTCTCCGCCCTAGGGCAGAGCTTTCATGCTACATTTCCACCAATCCTCCAATCCTCAACCACTAATCCATCATTTTAGACACACACACACACACACACACACACACACACACACACACCTATACAGTCACTTTAGGTCACTTGCATTCACAGCTATAAACCTTTCCATTGTCCTACACCCACACAAATGGACATATGATCTATTTTTTTTACTTCACACACACAAACACATGATATATCTGCCCTGTGGCCAGTCAGCGGTGTTGCGTTGCTGCCCACTGGACTTGAGCAGGAAACAGCTGCTTGACCTGATAAGATCCCCTGGACACACAACCACACTGTCCGTTTCAAATCATGTGTCAAGATTAACACATCTCCTTGTCCTGAGCGGAGAGTCACTTCTCTGGTAGGCTGACCGGGCGTCAACCGTGCAACAGGGAAAGAAAAGCAGCTGATGGCTCACTTAGCCTGCAGGAAAGGAGAAAACTCAGTGTTCACACTGTATGTTAAAGGAACACTAACTGTAGGAGCGGTCATTAAATCAACGCGCATTTGTTCGTAATGTCACAATGATCCGTTTCTTTATTTTATAACTGCAACAGCAACATAAATAAAGTTGTTTTAAAGGAAGGAAAAACTGTCTGTCTCACAAAATGCGGTTGAAAATAGTTTTTCCTTCCGCTCTCTATCACACTGGTTCCCAATCCTTTTCAGCTCAAGACCCAAAAGAGAAACTTGGTGTCTCCCGGGACCCAAATTTACAAAAATACACCATGAATCATTGTAACATCTACATTTTTAAACTGTGGACAAATGACGGAACAAACAATGAATTTAAATGTATATGAAGTGTATTTATTCCATTATAAAAGTAATCAAAAACAGAAAAGGTCTCTATTGTCCTCTCTGTGTCTCCGTCCCCTCCCATCGTCCCTCAGGACCCACACCAACATGGTTTTAATAATGCTGACTTGAATTTAATGAGATGTATATGGCTGGTTGAAGATCTCAACCAGCTGATCTACTCTAGGTTCGGTTTTTGAAAGTGCCCTTCTGAGGTCATTCTGAGGTCATGCTGAGGTCATTCTGAGGTCATTCTGAGGTCATTCTGAGGTCATGCTGAGGTCATGCTGAGGTCATGCTGAGGTCATGCTGAGCATTTAGTCTGTTTCTGTATTAGTTTTTCAGGTACGCTAGAGTCAAAAAGCCAGATTCTCATCTTACTCTGCCAATTGGCGACCCAATAAAACGGGTCTGCGACCCATTTTGGGTCCCGACCCTAAGTTTGGGAAACATTGGTCTATCACACACACCTGGCTCAGGTGAGGTCTAAATATAGAGTTACCACCCCCTGACGTCACCACCACCACCACCATCATCATCATCAACATGATCAACAGTAAACAGTAATTGAAATCAGCATCATCTGAATATAGTTATCTGTATGATTATGAATGACATGCATGTGAAAAAAAACAAAAATCAGTGTAATGGCTTCAACACTAACATGTAAGGACATTATCGGGTTAGCCGACAAATTCAGAGTCAGATTAGAAATGTAGATGTGTGTATAATGTTTAGTAGGGCTGCGAAATACATTGGTTTTTTATCATCAGGCATTCAACATTTTACTTTTCCAGTCAGGAAAATTACATCAAAATGTATTCCTTTTTGGTAAAAACAGACACTTTTACAAAATGGAACAAGCTTGAGAAAAAATAAAAGTCAAAGTTCAAAATAAAACTGTAAAAAAAAACATTGAGATTTGCAACTCGGTCTCACGCCAGTTTGTGAAATGGTGACGTTATTTTGATTTATTGATTCGTGTACAGGTCACGATTTTCAAATGTGACCATTTCAAGAACTGACATGACATTGGGCTGCTCTGGGGGACGCGACAGACAGACAGACAGACAGACAGGCAGACAGGCAGGCAGGCAGGCAGACAGGCAGACAGGCAGACAGGCAGACAGACAGGCAGGCAGGCAGGCAGGCAGGCAGACAGGCAGACAGACAGGCAGACAGACAGACAGACAGGCAGGCAGACAGGCAGACAGGCAGGCAGGCAGGCAGACAGGCAGACAGGCAGACAGGCAGACAGGCAGGCAGGCAGACAGGCAGACAGGCAGGCAGGCAGGCAGACAGGCAGGCAGGCAGACAGGCAGACAGGCAGACAGGCAGGCAGGCAGACAGACAGACAGACAGGCAGACAGGCAGGCAGGCAGACAGGCAGACAGGCAGGCAGGCAGGCAGGCAGACAGGCAGGCAGACAGGCAGACAGGCAGACAGGCAGGCAGGCAGACAGGCAGACAGACAGACAGGCAGGCAGACAGGCAGACAGGCAGACAGGCAGGCAGGCAGGCAGGCAGGCAGACAGGCAGACAGGCAGGCAGGCAGGCAGGCAGGCAGACAGGCAGGCAGGCAGGCAGGCAGGCAGGCAGACAGGCAGGCAGGCAGGCAGGCAGGCAGGCAGGCAGGCAGACAGGCAGGCAGACAGACAGACATACATAAACGCAACACGCCAGCCACAGCAACGGGACAGTTGAGGTTAGAAAGAGAATAACGCGGAAAAAGAACTGCAACACGTGGGACAAGATCGTCTCCATGGTGATAGTCCTGTGGATCCTCCCCCACCAAACCTCCTACGCGGATTTTTGAAATACATTACTTCAAAATTCGTAATCAACGCACAAAAAGAACGACATTAACGTGACCTGTACTCAAATCAATAGATTAAATAACGCGAAAATTTCATGAACTGCCATGAGACTGGGCTGAGATATGCAGGAAAAAAGCACCAAATGTTAAAATATTAAGTCAAAAATGTTGAAAGTGTCAAAAAAGCGGCAAGAGAACAATAACGTCACTCATGAGACAATGATGACCCAACGGGCCAGAGGGTTGTCATATACCCGCCTCGGGCCTTTGGGCAACCCTTGCTGCACTGGGCCGACCCTATGAAGCACGCAAAGACCTGAAACCCTCATCATTTCAATTTCAACAAGTCCAACCGGATGGTCGGCCCAGTCATCGTACGCATCCTGCTGCTGCAATCACTCACTGGAGCACCGAAATGTGGATTAATCCGCCGCTGAAAATAGTCCCCATCAAATGCACATTTTCCGCCTGTTTGTTGGATAAAAACTACAGTGAGCAGCTGGTTGAGGGAATTACTGGTGAAACTCTGTGTTTTGTGTTGTACGTCATCGGTAGGAACCAATGGGCTCAGTCGTCAGGTATCGGCAGACGAAACCGTGATGAACACCTCACAGAAGACTGAGATGATCCACTTTGAATATACTAACAATGTATTAAAGTACAATCTGTCCTTAGGCGCTATTTAGTCTGATTGACGCCATGCTGGTAACTCTCTGGCCAATCACACAGCGTTGATATCCAGAGAGTATCAGCAGAAAACTGCACTTTAACCCTTGTGTTGTCTTCCAAAATCTACACTTTTGTTGACGCTTTTTATCGCTGTTTTTAACTTTTTCTTATGTTTCTGTCCCTTTTTTCAAACACTTTTTACACTTTTTTGAATGTTTGTCACTAACATTTTACAGTTATTTTGGGAATTTATGGTCAATAAACCTCATTTATAGGAAATTATACCTAATGTTTGAGTTAGAAAAGCAGAAATTAGGAATTATTGAGACTAAAATTAAAGGAATGGATGTTGATGATAATCACAGACTGGAATATGTCAACTTTTACTCTAAATACTATTTCAAAAAAACTTAAATTTGTTTCTCTAAATGCTATAAAATTGAATAAGACACCCCAAAATTAATGAAAGTAGAGATTTGTACTTGGCAAAGAGCGTTGTGTGGAATCAATCATGTTATTTTGGGGAATTAAAAAGAACATTGATATAGGACAACATGAGGACAACATGAGGACAACATGAGGACAACATGAGGGTTAAAATGTTATCATTTCTGCAATAGTTGCCTTTTGTGTTCAGTTCAATGTTTAATTTTTTTCAATGTAAGAATGTAATAATTTACTCTCGTTTTGTTTAATTCAACAAGCAATTTGATGTATTTTAGCAATATGCTGAAAGCAGCAGAAAGGCAAGACTGAGTACATTTTATCTGTTTATTTACAGTATCACAAGTAATCGTCCTTATCACGATATTCAACAACCTTATAATGTGTTAAATCCAAAATAAATAGTGATTATCAAGAAAAAAGGCAGAACAAACTGAACATCAATGTCAGAAAAAAGAACAATTTGACCAAATGAAAGCCTGAAGAATACAAATCATCCCATAACGGAAATTAAAAGCTGTGTGAGTGTGTGTTTGTGTATTATACATGAGAGTATGGCAGTGTACAAAGGGCACACACACACACACACACACACACACACACACACGCTGTACATGGCATCGCTCTCTCTCTCCATGTAAAGCCTGATTAATACATGTTACAGCTGACCTCGCTAATCTTATTACACAATCTGCCCATAGATGAGAAGCTAAACCAGCACACACACACACACACACACACACACACACACACACACACACACACACACACACACACACACACACACACTCTTACACCATGTTTACTCAATGATTTTTTCTTTTACTTACTATTAATCCCGCAAGAGGAAATTACACTGTTGTCACTCTGTTGCTATTACACCACCATCCTTTGGTCCGTATGGGGACTTGAACCGACAACCCTCCGGTTCCCAACCCAACTCCCTACAAGTTTAAATTCATAATGACTAACATTTAATTCGGCATGCATGCAAAAACTGCTCAGTGTGTCTCAATCAGGTATGACTTTATACAACAAGACATTGGTAACGTTGCTATTGGGAATCCTGCGACCACATTAAAATACAGAATGCTTTCAAAATAAAATGGCTGCTAGTAAATTATACAAATAAGCTAAAACATGTCAGAAACAGTCGAATGGTGCTTTAAGACATGAAAGATTAATGGATAGAAGTGAGCAGATGAAGCCGTCCTGCCCCTGTGTCCCTGCCTGCGTGCTCTGGTTTACATTTATCTTTTTTAATTTGTGCTTAGGATTTGTGGATGTCGCTGTCAGCTCACGTCCCGGCTATAATTATTCAGCAGCAGACAACATGTGGGTGACGGCGTGGCCTAGATTTGAGTGAAGCATGCCGCCCGCCTGGTTCCCCGTGTACAGTAGACAACGCATGAAAAGAGAGACATAATGTATGTCAGGGAGAGGGGGAGGAAGAGAAGGAACAGGAACAATGAAACAAAAGACGGAGGGAAGTTTGCAAGCAGACAGGTCCTTATATTCTGACATTTACTGTATCTGCTCCGTATCCTTGGTGACATGCAGCCTCTTAGTGTGATTGGCTTAAGGGCCGAGTAAATGACCCGGGCTAGAGTAACAGCTGGACAATGGTTAAGGAAGGATGAGGTGCTGACCCCATGTCGCCTCTGGGTCTTTGTGAGATGCACACATAGAAACTAGTCTTTTAATTTGAAGCCTGAGCAGCCAGCAGGAGAATCAGGTCACTTAACCCTTGTGTTGTACTTGGGTCAAATTGACCCGTTTCAAAGTGTTTTATATCAGAGATATGGATTTCTTTCAACCTAATTGCCCAAAAATAACATGGATGATTCCATACGTTGTTCAGGTGACATTAATGATTACTTTCATTGAATTATTTGGGTGTTTTATTTAATCTTATAGGATTTGAATTCTTTTTTTTTAATGGTTTCAAAACAGTATCCAGACTAAACTTTGACATCTACCATCTGAGATCCACTCAACATCCTCTGATCTTAACTATTAGTCCAAATAATTCATAATTTCTGCCTTTTTAACTAAAAAAAGTATGTATAATTTGACCATGAATTCCAAGAATAAGTGTAAAACCTATTATTAAACCAGCTCAGGTTTTAAAAAAAAGCGCCAATAGCTGGAAAAAGTGATAAATTAATTGAGAAAAAGTGACAAAAACATCGGAAAAGCACAAAAAAATGTTCATTTTCAATTTTGACCTGGAAGGACAAGTTTATAACGAACGTCCATTCATAACGGGAAGACAACACAAGGGTTAAACAAACAAACTCACCAAAACCGATCTGCACAAAACTTGGTAGTTAGCATCTCCAGACTCCATTTCTATCACATATAAATTGTGCATATTAAGCACAAATTTGTGTAGCTAGCAATGAAAACACCAACTTTGCCATATCACGGCCAAAATAAATGCCATCAACGCAAAACTTTCGATTCTTGTTTGCCATGACCCTCTGGAGGTGCCCGACACATTTTACAAAAATTAGCCACTAAGGGGCGCTACCAGTACAATAGTTTATATCTCATGAACAGTGTCACTCCCTGATGTACGTGGAGTGCCGATTTGAGTCGCGCGTGCGTCACTTTGTGACAAGTAGCATACAAGATGCTAACGAGAGACTTCTGTAATGTCAACACAGTAAAAATGGACCTACTTAACCAAGTTGGTTCACTGCTGGCTACAAGTTAGCATCAATCACAACAAGGCTGTCAGTTGAATGGCATTTTGAGCTAACGTTAGCAATCAAACAGCCATAGATAGCTACATTTTTGAAATGAATACTAGCTTAGCTACAAGTTAGCATCAAACACAACAAAGGCTGGCATTTGAGTGGCGTTTTGAGCTAACGTTAGCATTCAAACAGCCATAGCTACGTTTTTGAAATGACTGCTAGCTTAGCTACAAGTTAGCATCAAACACAACAAAGGCTGGCATTTGAGTGGCGTTTTGAGCTAACGTTAGCAATCAAACAGCCATAGATAGCTACGTTTTTGAAATGAATACTAGCTTAGCTACAAGTTAGCATCAATCACAACAAAGGCTGTCAGTTGAGTGGCGTTTTGAGCTAACGTTAGCATTCAAACAGCCATAGCTACGTTTTTGAAATGACTGCTAGCTAAGCTAAAAGTTAGCATCAAACACAACAAAGGCTGTCAGTTGAGTGGCGTTTTGAGCTAACGTTAGCATTCAAACAGCCATAGCTACGTTTTTGAAATGACTGCTAGCTTAGCTACAAGTTAGCATCAAACACAACAAAGGCTGTCATTTGAGTGGCGTTTTGAGCTAACGTTAGCAATCAAACAGCCATAGCTACGTTTTTGAAATGACTGCTAGCTTAGCTACAAGTTAGCATCAAACACAACAAAGGCTGTCAGTTGAGTGGCATTTTGAGCTAACGTTAGCATTCAAACAGCCATAGCTACGTTTTTGAAATGACTGCTAGCTTAGCTACAAGTTAGCATCAAACACAACAAGGCTGTCAGTTGAGTGGCGTTTTGAGCTAACGTTAGCAATCAAACAGCCATAGCTACGTTTTTGAAATGACTGCTAGCTTAGCTACAAGTTAGCATCAAACACAACAAAGGCTGGCATTTGAGTGTTGTTTTGAGCTAACGTTAGCAATCAAACAGCCATAGATAGCTACGTTTTTGAAATGAATGCTAGCTTAGCTACAAGCTAGCATCAAACACAACAAAGGCTGTCACTTGAATGGCGTTTTGAGCTAATGTTAGCATCCAATCAATCATAGATAGATAGATAGTTAAGTCAACATAGACCAGTTGGGCCCTTTTTGGTCGATGGCATCGTATACGACGCCAAACAGCACTTCTGATTCATACCTTAATAACTTTATAATTATAACTAGTAGAAACATACTGCCTTTTGGAGCTAAAACCCCATTCTGCTGGTGTCTTTGCTGTCTTCCTAGCCCTCAGAAGGTTTTCTGGGTAGTTTTTCGGGGTATTTGTGCAATTAATCCATACTGTTACATCCAAGATTGATACACTGCACACACACACATTAAGCAGGTATACTTTTCACCATGTTTACTGTGCACTTTTGCTTATTAACACTCAACACACAAAGGATAGCTGAGAGAAATAGTCAGGGGACACCAAGGTTTTGAGAATTCATCTTGGTAATCCACCCAATAGCACGCAACGGCAATGGCCTTCCCCCCCCCGAGCTTTCAATCACAGTCTTCATGAGTAGATGAGTAGACAACAGATTTAGAGATTTTCAAAAGTGATGGGACGACCAACTGACCAACACTGACGTCCCTAAAGCCTCTCCGCTAGCAGAGCTAATGATTCAAATTGGATTCATGGCTTTAACAGAGCTTGTTTCTCCATTTGAACACATTATACAATATACTATAGATTTATATCTGTTGCCACTACCGTAAAACACTTTCCTGAGAGGTTTTCACATCAAAATATCATGCTAATGAAAATTTCACCAAATTTCAAATTGAGTTCAGAGAAGGATAGAATAAATAGACCCTGCAGACAGACCAGCAGCTTTCCACCAAAAGGTCTTAATCAGACTAAGTGGGGAGACACTTAAAATCCCATTAGAATGAAATGCCTACTGAAGCAGCTCTCATTACCCTAGCTCAGTGTTTGTGAATAGCTTGTGGAGTGTATCTACGCCTGTGTGTCACATCCATTACTTATAGACAAGATGAACTCTTGCATTTCCATTAAACTGAACCAAGCTCACCTGGATTACCTGTGCTGTCGTCCTGTGACTAAGCTGTCCTCCATCTCAGCTGTCCCGATGTGAACCAGGGTGGAAATCCAGGCCACCTCTGGTGCAAATGGCTTTCTTTTTCATCCACCACTTGGTAGAATTAAACATTGGTACTGTAGTCTTTTCATAGAAGGCTCTGACGTTGCTCAGTTCACTTAAATGCAGAGCTTATGCAACCGGGCTTCCCTGATTGAGTGAACGGTGCATTTGGCCGTTAGCTAAACCGTCCATTTACTGCTCCACAGCTCTCTGTGATGGTTTGGGTGGTTGCTGTAGTTTCTTTTTTGGGTTTTTTTGGTCCTGTCTTGTCTCGTTGCCTCCTGTTTGTTCTTAGTTTCCTCCCCTGTCTTGTGTTGTGGGTCCTGTCTCGTGTCCCCCTGAGTGTCTGCATGTTCTGTTTCCTGTTTTATTTTGAAGTCGGGTTTTTGGCTCGTCCTGCCTTTAGTTGTACTTCCTGTGTCTTCCCGCTCTTGTGATTACCTGATCTTTTCCACCTGCTTCCCTGCCCTCTTGTCACCGGCCTCTCGTTACCTCGTTACCTCGTTACCTTAACGTCTGTGCGTCCCCTGTCTCTTGTCCGATCCTCTTGTCCAGTCCTTGTGAGCGTTTGTTGGTCTGTCTGTTCTAGAAGAAGTTCCCATAGTTTGTTCCTGTTCCCTGGGTTTTTCCGTGAGTTTTGTCCCTGAGTTTTGACCTCTTTTGATTTTTGGAGTTGTTTTTTTAGATGGTGTTTTTGCCTTTTTGTCGGGTGGTTCATGACCTCCTTATTGCAAAAAACTGGACTATACCTCATTCTGCCTCTTCCTGTGTTTGGGTCCTCACATCTCTACACGTAACACTCTCACCTCCTTTTCTTAGTCATTTGAGTTTGTACCCACATTTTCTGAACTAACAAGGGGAAATACTCGCAAGGAATTGAAAAAGGAAGGATTGATCCAGTATGTACTACCACCATCTTGTCAATGGATTGATTATTTGCCTTTCCACCCAGACAAGGCAGAACTACTACACTATGTACTTACTCGTGAATTGCGTACATTTCAACACGGTAGTGTTGTCTCTTTTTTTCAATGTTTGTCACTTTTGATGCTTTCAACTCTACGTAACATTAACTTAACTTTAGTTTTACAGTTATTTTTTGAATTTATGGTCAATAAACCTCATTTATAGGAATTTATACCTAATGTTTGAGTTAGAAAAGCAGAAATTAGGAATTATTGAGACTAAAATTAAAGGAATGGATGTTGATGATAATCACAGACTGGAATATGTCGACTTTTACTCTCAGTACTATTTCAAAAACACTTCCATTTTGTTTCCTTTCAAATGCTTTAAAACTGAATAAGACGCCCCAAAATGAATGAAAGTAGAGATTTGTACTTGCCAAAGAGCGTTGTGTGGAATCCATCATGTAATGTTATTTTGGGGAATTACAATTGGGAACATTGATATAGGAAAACGGGTCAATTTGACCCGAGGACAACACGAGGGTTAAGACAACCTGAAAAGAAGGACAGAAAAATAGAAATAGTCTTCCTCTCCTTGGCTCTGTCCATGCCTTTTTTCTCCATTTTTGCTAGTTTTTCTTCAAATAGGTAAGTAGGCCAGAGAGAGGGAGGGTTTAAATTAGGGCTGTCCTCAACTGAAGAAATCCTTAGTCGATTAACACTCAACCAGGTTAGTTTCTCAACAAAGAATTGTGCAAAAGCACTTAAAATCTGGTATTTACCACAAACGTGCTCAAGCTGTTGTTGGAAATAAATCCTTCAGCATGAAGAAGCATTAAAAAAATGACTACATCTTAGTCGTCTAAGACCAAAACGACCCAATAGTCGACTAACCAACTAAGAGGGGGCAGTCCTAATTTATATATGTAGATCTGTAAATGTAAAGGTCCCATGGCATGAACATTTAACTTCCTGAGGTTTGTTAACATTAATATGCGACCCCCCCCTCCCCCCCGGTGATAGGTGTAAACCGAGCCCTGGGTATCCTGCTCTGCCTTTGAGAAAATGAAAGCTCAGATGGGCCGATCTGGAATCTTTCCCTTATGAGGTCATAAGGGGCACGAGGGGTTACCTCCCCTTTCTCTGCTTTGCCCGCCCAGAGACGTTAGCCCACCTGTGTGTGTGTGAGAGAGAGAGAGAGAGAGAGACACATCATGGCTTTCAAATGAGCAAAGTGGCAGTTGGTGAAGGCCACACCCCCAGCCACCCCCAGTGCGCCCCTACAGGACTTAAAACCACTTTGGCTCACAACTCTCCCATAAAAACCAAAACGTAACAATGTAATGTAGTCTCAGTCTTCTAACGCAGCCCGGTCTGTAGTCTCCGAACCTGCGAGGAGTTAACTCCGGCATGGCAACCAGAGGGGGAACAGAATATCACTGTGACAGCCAAAGACCGAGATAAAACAGCAGCAAGCCTGCTGCCCCCCACCACCACCCCCCCCCCCTCCTCCTCCATCACCAATCACCTCACCTCGAAACCAAACTCTGTCCCCTGCAGCGCTCTGATCGGAGGTGCTTCGTTTTAATGAAACCCCTTGATGTTGGTTTTAGACTTTAAACTTTGTTGCCTCGTTACTCATCAAATGTCACCCCCCGGTTAAAGACGACCAGTTGCACTGGGAGACGCTGACAGTAAAGCTGAAATGACCTGAAATGACTTCCAGCCTGACATGAAAAGGGCCTTTGGTGTCGGAGGCAAAACTGAAGCTGCTTGTTGGAGTCAGGAGGGCCCCGACTAGGAGTGTGACCAGCTTGTGATCCACTCCATATTAGATTAGAAGTGAAGCAGGGTGGGGAGCATGAGAGGGAATATGCTTAGTAATGTGGAAATAGCTAAAAAGCACAATACGTCTCTTTTTCTGCTGCACTGACTTCACCTCGTCTCCCCTTCTCGTCTTCCCCCTTGTGCCTCAACTCAGCAGCCGGTGCAACATAACAGCCGGAAAGAAAGAACTTAACCCTTGTGTTGTCTTCCCGTCGACCATGCAACTTTTTGTTTTTCCGAGTCAACATTTTGACATTTTTCTCGCTTTGTATCCAAGTTTTTTGTCACTTTTTCCGATGTTTTTCTCAAAAAAAAAATTCTGCACCATTTTTGTGGTATTTTCCCTGCGTTTTTTGATGCTTTTTCTGACATTTTTTTCACTTTTTTCAACATCAAAGTCCCTTTATTAGTCTCCCTAAGGAGAAATTCATTTGGGACACTGAGTAACTTACTTTACTGCAAGAGTTACAGACACAACGACAAGCACGGGGTTAAAAACAATTAAAAGACAAATGTACAGTCAACATATGGGTTTCTTAAAGGGCTCAGATTTACCATTTTCTATACTAAAATAAGATAAAAGCTATCCTTCAGAAAAAAAACAATTAAAAACGATTTCATTCATCCTTTTCATCCGTCACAGTCACAGATATACATTAAATAATTCATAGTCATACATTCATCGCTGCTCATTAATGAGCTTAACTGCAAGAGGAACAAATGCACATTCTTTTATCTTTTTTCTTCAGATGCTATGAAGTTAAATAAAACTCCCAAATTCAATGAAAGTAGTGAACTGATCATGAAGAGCGTTGTAGAGAACCATCCATGTTGCTTTTTGTTATGGTCGGAAAAAAACCCTAATTTGTGATACACTCCAAGAAATAAATCCGTAAAATAATCCGGCAGTCAATGGTAAAAAAACATAACACTTTCTGTTGTATTGTAAATTAACAGAAATATAGCTGTGAATCAGGTAATAATAATAATAATAATAATAATAATAATAATAATAATAACTTTGACTTATATAGCGCCTTTCACAAACCCAAGGACGCTTAACAAACGAGGGGGGGGGTTAAAAGGTAAAGGTGTGAGGCCAGGAGAGATTAAATTAAGGGACAATTTCTGTTAAAATTTACAGATATTTCTTAGAGTGTATAGAAACTTTTTGAAAATGGGTCAAATTTGACCCGAGGACAAAAGGAGGGTTAAAAGAGCAAGAAAAGACTCAAAATGCAGAAACAGTATGAAGTATAAAGGAAGTAGGACTGCACAATATACCGTCAACAAACAACACGAAAACAGTAGAAAACTACACTTTAAAACTTTTATGTTCAATTCAATGTTCAATTTGTTCAATAAAAGAAAGTTGGAAATGATTTCCTTCCATTTGTTCAACAATTTTATTACCTTTGATATCTGTGTATTTATCGCAAATAACATCGTTATCGCAATATTCAACGTTAAAGCATATTTTCTTCATGTCGTGCAGCCCTAAAAGGAAGCTCTCAGACAAAGAAAATCCAAAGTTTTTGCATAAGTTCAAGAAGCAGAAGAAATTTGACCTATTTTGAAAAAAAAAACCTTTCATCATAAAAGTATTTCAACCAAAATTTCAGAAAAATAACGCGTATTGTTCCACACAACAAGTAAAATAAATGTTCATCCCACTGCTTTCTTTAAATATGGATGATTTGTTAAATTTTATAGCCTTCAAAAAACTTTTTTTATGAAAGACCATTGAAAAAAGTGACTAAAATGTCGCAAAAAAACGCGTCAAAAACGTCAAAAGGCGCAGATAAAAATGGACAAAAACATCGGGAAAACCAGCCGGAAAAACCAAGTTGCACAGTCGACGGGGGACCTCCACATGACTGTACACTTCATTAGATTTCTTTTTGCCGAAGGCTGCTGGAGCAGAACCGGCACACAGAAGTCCATTTGGGCCGAAAGTAATCCCTCCTCACGCTGTGGTTTCGCTGTCATAGTAACCGGTCAGGGGATTCTGGTTTTTGCTGGACTCTACTGAACCTCAACGATCGCCATCTTCGCTGTGAAGCTAGACTACGTGACCACCTATCTTTAAAAGTTGGCTGGCTATACGAATGGCAGTCATGCATTTTTCTCACTGTACTGGAATGGATCCGGTATCGGGTCTCGGGGGCAGCAGCTCCAGCAAGGGACCCCAAACTTCCCTTTCCAGACCCACATCAACAACAATTAGGATTTATTTATTTGAAACAACAAAATTGTTGATTTTCATTTTGACGGGAAGACAACACGAGGGTCAAAAGCACCGGTTCGGCATCAGAATCACAAAGATCCAAACGATGCCCGAGCCTAGTCCTGAGTGTGTTGATTCCAACGGGAGAAGTGAACGTGAACACAGATTGTGAGCGATTCTTTTGCCCCCCCGGTCACCGAAGTATAGATCGGACCCATTTGTCCCAACCCACGTATCTCCAGAACATTATGACACTAAAATGTCATTTTTCAGACGCACACATCAGGAGAAAATGAACTTTGTTTGAGTTCCCGTTCCTGTCTCAGGACCGAACTCTCGCGAGATCTGGCAACACAGAGACGCTATAACGTTCGTGAACGCCCCAACAAACTAATCTCTGTGATGCTAAATATGTCTTTTAGCTGTTTAAATATCTAAGAGCTGGGAGAAGTCACTGAGGACAGAAGTCATATACTCTGAGAGGCATTGGAGATCTTATGAATGAATAATATGAAAATCATTGGTTAAATGTAATTTTCCCATTAAATTCCTCCCTTTTGATTACATACTAATCACAACAGAATTGAAAATTACTGAAAAGAAGACATACATATCTGCACGTCCCAAAAAAAAATGTTTTTGTGAGGAATTTAAACCTCTAAGTTTAAGCGACCACTACATCTAGTCTAAAAGAAAGAAAATGAGAATTAAAATGGTTTTTATGCATCTGGAACTACTCAAATTTGGAAGCTGAGTCCTCATTGTAACCGTCCTCATTGTAAGAGGGCGAATGAAACAATTCAGGACCATCATCTTTGAGTTGAAGGCTTGATACTGAACTTTCTCAAGAGTGAACAAAGAGGAAATCATTTTTCATATTAATGGGATAATACAGCAAATACCCATCAAACCGAAACAGATCACAGAGATTACTGGAACCACAATTTTCCCCATCCAAGCCTTCCAACCCTCCCCAAGTAATATGAATAAATGATTGAAATATAACTTTTCATCCATCCACGTGACGTTCAGTACAGGTTCGACCGAGGCCACGCCCTTTAGGTGACAGGGAGTGTGTAGCGTCGCATCCCACAGCCGCTGATTAGTAGAGAGGATCTTTGGCTGTGCATTTAAATTAACTTAAACATGTGGACAGGTCTCTCCCACAATGCACTGCTTCGTACTGCTGGGAAAAAAGTGGAATCAGTCTCCAAAAGCAAAGAAATAAGTTTAAAATATGCAAAAAGTTTTTTTATAATCAACTGTAAGCTGTGGGTATATGTGGAATAACGTGTCTGCATCACTTCCTTCAGGGTATTCTGGGTATCAGCTTGGTTGATGCCTACTACTCTTGATCTCTAACACCCACACTTCAGTAGCTCCCGCTTCGGACCTGTTGGCAGCATTACCGCGTTCCTTTACCCGGTGCAAGACCCTCGTGTTTACCCCACAAGCTCCTGTCCTCCGCTTCTCCTCTTAACTTTTACCTTCTGCCGGCTGCAAATCCTCCATCTCCGCCCAGGGGGTGTTGGGTCGGTGTCTGCTTGGCTCGCTCTAACGTGTTTCCTTTAGTTTAGTGTAAACTGTACAGTGTGTGTGTGTGTGTGGGGGTTGCCATGGTCCTGCATGCTTGGCGACCCTCCACCTTTGTCCACCACAACAGGCCATGTGTGAGTGTGACAAACACAAGCTCTGTCCTCCCTTTTAGCTCTCAGGGTGAATCTGTTTGTACACCTGCCATAGATTTACCTCAACACACACACACACATACACACACACATACACACACAAACACACACATCCTGTGAATGATGTTGGGGGTTGCTGCTACTGCTCTCACTGTCCATTCAAATGACCCACTGTTTTGCTTTTGCCCCCCCCCCCTCCCCGGCCTGAAAAAGCTCTTCTCTGGAGCCATTCCTACGAAGCTAGACGCTAAAACCTGAACAATGACGCATCATATGTGCAAGTCCTAAATGTTTTTATGTCTTAAAATATTCTTCTTGCGTTCCCTAAACCCACCAGACTCCATGTAAATAAATAATATTTTTAGCATCGTAAATAGACTTCATTCAAAGTCAATAGAAACAAAATAAAACTATGAAAAGCCGTCTCGGGTCGTCTTTCCATTTTTTCAACCATCAAATCTCTAGTTTTGGTTGAAATATACAGAGTTTTCTGCTTTATATGTGAAAATATGTTGGCTCTATGTCTATTTCAATGCTCATCACGGAAATAGTTCCTCTATAAAGTGTTTTTTATAGAACATTTTGTAGTGTTGTCCGAATTCTCCGTGGTAATTTCACTCCCTACATAGCCAACTATAAAGTACCCACAATGCACAGCAAATTTGAGCGTGAATATGGTGTAACATTTTAGCCCTGCATGTATAACACAGTGTAGAGCTGGGCGATACGGAGAAAATCAAAAATCACGATATTTTGGACCAAATACCTCGATATTGATACTGCAACGATATGGTAGTATTGACTATTGATGCTTTCACAAAATATTCACACGAGATTTTGAATAAATAATCATCAATAATATGGATATAACGACTAAGTGGGT
>JABXJD010000044.1:3590000-3594794 GCA_013375575.1 Percina caprodes
ATGGACCGATCCATCGCTGGGTTGTATTAACCCAGTGATGGGTCCGATATGGACCGATCCATCGCTGGGTTGTATTAACCCAGTGATGGGTCCGATATGGACCGATCCATCGCTGGGTTGTATTAACCCAGTGATGGGTCCGATATGGACCGATCCATCGCTGGGTTGTATTAACCCAGTGCTGGGTCCGATATGGACCGATCCATCACTGGGTTGTATTAACCCAGTGCTGGGTCCGATCTGGACCGATCCATCACTGGGTTGTATTAACCCAGTGCTGGGTCCGATCTGGACCGATCCATCACTGGGTTGTATTAACCCAGTGATGGGTCCGATCTGGACCGATCCATCACTGGGTTGTATTAACCCAGTGCTGGGTCCAGTCTGGACTGATCCATCACTGGGTTGTATTAACCCAGTGATGGATCGGTCCATATCGGATCCATCACTGGGTTGTAATAACCCAGTGATGGATCCGATATGGACTGGACCGATCCATCACTGTGTTGTATTAACCCAGTGCTGGGTCCGATATGGACCGATCCATCGCTGGGTTGTATTAACCCAGTGATGGGTCCGATCTGGACCGATCCATCACTGGGTTGTATTAACCCAGTGCTGGGTCCGATATGGACCGATCCATCGCTGGGTTGTATTAACCCAGGGATGGGTCCGATATGGACCGATCCAGCACTGGGTTGTACTAACCCAGTGCTGGGTCCGATCTGGACCGATCCATCACTGGGTTGTATTAACCCAGTGCTGGGTCCGATCTGGGTTGTATTAACCCAGTGCTGTATTAACCCGGCGCTGGGTCCGATCTGGACCGATCCATCACTGGGTTGTATTAACCCAGTGCTGGGTCCGATCTGGACCGATCCATCACTGGGTTGTATTAACCCAGTGCTGGGTCCGATCTGGGTTGTATTAACCCAGTGCTGTATTAACCCGGCGCTGGGTCCGATCTGGACCGATCCATCACTGGGTTGTATTAACCCAGTGCTGGGTCCGATATGGACCGATCCATCGCTGGGTTGTACTAACCCAGTGCTGGGTCCGATCTGGACCGATCCATCGCTGGGTTGTATTAACCCAGTGCTGGGTCCGATATGGACCGATCCATCGCTGGGTTGTACTAACCCAGTGCTGGGTCCGATCTGACGATCCATCACTGGGTTGTATTAACCCAGTGATGGGTCCGATATGGACCGATCCATCACTGGGTTGTATTAACCCAGTGATGGGTCCGATCTGGACCGATCCATCGCTGGGTTGTATTAACCCAGTGCTGGGTCCGATATGGACCGATCCATCGCTGGGTTGTACTAACCCAGTGCTGGGTCCGATCTGGACCGATCCATCACTGGGTTGTATTAACCCAGTGCTGGGTCCGATATGGACCGATCCATCGCTGGGTTGTACTAACCCAGTGCTGGGTCCGATCTGGACCGATCCATCACTGGGTTGTATTAACCCAGTGATGGGTCCGATATGGACCGATCCATCACTGGGTTGTATTAACCCAGTGATGGGTCCGATCTGGACCGATCCATCACTGGGTTGTATTAACCCAGTGTTGGGTCCGATCTGGGTTGTATTAACCCAGTGCTGTATTAACCCAGTGCTGGGTCCAGTCTGGACCGATCCATCACTGGGTTGTATTAACCAGTGATGGATCGGTCCATATCGGATCCATCACTGGGTTAATACAACCCAGTGATGGATCCGATATGGACTGGACCGATCCATCACTGGGTTGTATTAACCCAGTGCTGGGTCCGATATGGACCGATCCATCACTGGGTTGTATTAACCCAGTGCTGGGTCCGATCTGGGTTGTATTAAGCCAGTGCTGTATTAACCCGGCGCTGGGTCCGATCTGGACCGATCCATCACTGGGTTGTATTAACCCAGTGCTGGGTCCGATATGGACCGATCCATCACTGGGTTGTATTAACCCAGTGCTGGGTCCAGTCTGGACTGATCCATCACTGGGTTGTATTAACCCAGTGATGGATCGGGCCATATCGGATCCATCACTGGGTTAATACAACCCAGTGATGGATCCGATATGGACTGGACCGATCCATCACTGGGTTGTATTAACCCAGTGCTGGGTCCGATATGGACCGATCCATCACTGGGTTGTATTAACCCAGTACTGGTTCCGATCTGGACCGATCCATCACTGGGTTGTATTAACCCAGTACTGGGTCCGATATGGACCGATCCATCACTGGGTTGTATTAACCCAGTGCTGGGTCCGATATGGACCGATCCATCACTGGGTTGGGTTCTGGCTTTGACCCAGCATGTTGGGTTGTATTTTCTACCCAACAATTGGTTAAAATAACCATGTTGTTGGGTTAAAACGACCTAAAATGGGTTAGAAAAATACAACCCACATTCTGGGTTATCTGTATTTTTTTTCCACTTGATTTTTGCTTTAAGAAATGTGTTGATGAAATTATGAAGTAATCAAGAACATCCCAGCATTTTGTTTTATGGCTTCAAGCCAAATATATCACTATGGTCAGCTATGGTCGCGACATCCTGGTCTGGTGCCTTCTGCTTCAGCTTTTGCTGAAACTCTGGAAGACTTGGAGTTATGCTCTGACGTCATTCTTAAAAAAGGAAGATGTGTTCAGAGTTTTGCCGACCCGGCTCTGGTTGGTTGTCGCGCTATCCTATTGGGTGCAGAGGGAATTTGAAAGACAACCATTTATCCTTCCTCGGATTGAGCCCCCGCCTATGATGAGTTCCCAGACCCAACATCTGGATGTGGGTCAGGCTTGTCAGGCTAATGATCTTTAACATGGGATGCTAACTGCGCTCGCAATTCCTCATACTAGTGTGTGATGGTGTTCCACAGGGTAGTATGTCGAGATTAAGCAGCTTCCAAAAATGGATGATATCCCTTAAGCTGTCTTCGGACACTGCAGCGGCGGTTGAATTTCTTTCACATTGAAATTTACTAACAGACCTTTTATTACCTTATTCTGTGGTCAGTGATTGGACGTTTGGAGAATTCTCCGATTGTTGTCTGCCTACTTTGTTCACTCTGTTGGAACTTCTCCTTGTTAACATTGCCGCAGCTAGCACTAGCCCAAATTTAAAATGTCTCTATTCCAGAGCTTCTTTCTAAAAAATAACATTGGTATAGTCTAAATATCGGTCCATCTCATAGCCCTTAAATTGCCTCCTTGAGTCCTCCACTTGCCTCCCTTTAGCGTCTTAGTCCCTCCCACCGAGGAGGCACATTGGTTAGAGACGCGAGGACATCACGTGAGAGAGGCAACGAGCAATTGTGTTGTAGAGGGATGAGACGTCCTTTCCTTTGAAAAGTCATATGAATTCATCAGCTGTTCGTATTCTGCTGTTCAACTCCTTCAGCTGCACAGGTTCTGGGAAGGCTGCTTTGGTGTTTCCTTGCCTATAGCTCCTCAGTCATCCCTCAATCATCCCTCCTCGATGCATACTCCTCGTTCCTTGGGGCAGAAATAAGAGCCCAAGGAGGGAAAGAACAACTTCAGTTCAGCTGATGGCCAAGAAGTCAAGGAGCTATCAAATAAGCGACATGAGATGCAAACTATGATTTTCTGAATGTAGGCTAAGCAAATAACTCATTTTGACTCTGTTAAAATTGCCTTTTTTTTAAAAACCTTGCCTTCACAAAACTGTATTACTTTTACTCCTGATCTTGTAATTATTTCCCACGTGACTTTTCCAGCTGAGCAAATAATCACACATCATATACTGTAGCTATAGCAACTGAATTCCCATCAAAAGCCTAATGACTTAATGTACTCGCACGCCCATATCACAAAAAGGTTGTAGGTCTGAAGGATGCTGAGAGGTTCCTGTCCAGAAGTCAGCCTTTATTGGAGAAAATTGCACTTTTAATAGCATTATGGTTATATATGCATGCGTAGTAACACTTAAATTAGCTGCATTACAGTAGACGGCGACAGTAGACTGCAAAGACACAAACACAAGTTTCTCAGCAAGGTGTTTTCAATAATTAATTCAAATCCTTTTAGTTGCTGTGAGACTTTACTTCTGCCTGTCTGCTTGCACTTTGACTGAGACCGCCTGAGTTTGCACAGGTGGACAGGATCAGTCAGGGCTAGGGGACAATTTAATCCACTCAATGTATTCATGGATATCATGTGCATATATTTTTGTACGATATCATACAAACCTGTATTAATCTATACTTTATTAATTAAATTACAATTTACACTCTGTTGTTATTACACACAGGCCTGAATTACACACACTTGCTCAGGTCCTAAACATGCACTAATGGAGAGATGTCAGAGTGGGGGGGGCTGCCCATGGAAAGGCGCCCTGAGCAGTTGGGGGTTCGGTGCCTTGCTCAAGAGCACCTTGGCAGTGCCCAGGAGGTGAACTGGCACCTCTCCAGCTACCAGTCCACCACCATACTTTGGTCCTAACAGGGACTTGAACCAGCGACCCACGGTTCCCAACCCAACTCCCTGCAAACTGAGCTACGACCACTCCCCATGATATCGTACAAAAATGTATGCAGAAGATATCCTACAAAAATAGGCAACTAATTAGCTCCTTAGATGCTTCAACTGTCTGGCTCACCAGCAGCAGTTGGTAGTTGAATTGAGTGTGAGCCGGGACAGGATGTGGCAAGATGAAGGTCCTTTCAGGGGCCGTGGCAGTTGAGTTCTGTCGACAAAAGTGAGCAGCATGTGCCCACGATATGACTAAGTTAAGTTAAGAAAAAGATTGTGGTTAAAACACTCCTGAGGAAAGAAGTCC
>JABXJD010001890.1:2500-7500 GCA_013375575.1 Percina caprodes
TGTGTGTGTCTGTATGTGTGTGTGTGTGTCTGTATGTGTGTCTGTGTGTGTCTGTATGTGTGTCGGTCTGTGTGTGTGTCTCTCTGTATGTGTGTGTCTGTGTGTGTGTGTGTGTGTGTGTGTGTATGTGTGTGTCTGTATCTGTGTGTTAGGGTTATGCATTTATAGCATGTATGTGTATATACATACTATACTGAGCGTGTGTGTGTAATTCAGGCCTGTGTGTAACGTGTGTAATAAGTGAAAACATTGTGTTTTCCCAATGCACGATTAATGAAATATACATAATTATTAATTCGTAAAGAGAACAATAAAACAAAGAAATAACGTCATTGTCCATTTCAGCTCATAATAACCAAAAATCTGTGCGTAGCTTTAACCCTGGTGGTCTCTCGGCTAATGGGCTTCGTTATGACCCTTTGTCGAGCACAGAAACTAAATAAAACATCCGGTTAATTTTCAAAATAAAATACACCGTGCTCACAGTGGATCATGTCTCCCTGAACTACACCTTAAAAACGTCATAATGGGCGGAGACAGGCCTGAAGTCAACAGGTCAGAGGTTTTGTAGTTCTGTTTCTAGAAACTACATCCTGTTATATCACGCGATCATACGTGAATTCGCGAGATTTCGTGGGTCCTCGAGACTTCAGCTGTCCGTCATGGCCGGAGCCGTTCCGCAACAAATCCAGACCTGGTGGGTGTTGACGGAGGGCGGAGCACAAAGCCAATCTGCAGCCGTCACAGTAGGTGGTCCAGGGTTAGACCTCCTGCACACTGCCTGCATGGCGTGTCCATGTTTATTTCGGCTTCCATGGTAACAAGTGAGAGCTTGCAAACGGCCTGTGTGGCGCGCACGTCTCAGTGTGTCTGATAGGAATCGGACCAACGCCGGTTTTTCACTCAAGCGTGTTAGAAGCATTTCCAGGCCAAATAGGACATGAAAAGATGTTCATATGTCATGTCAACACACTTACACTCCCATCTCATAAAACTCTCACGCTTGGTCGTCTCCTTTAGCGTCATATAACACGCTTGGTCGTCTCCTTTAGCATCATTAAACCTGCTTGGTTGCCTCCTTTTGGGTCATATAACATGCTTCGTTGTCTCCTTTAGCGTCATATAACACGCTTGGTCATCTCCTTTAGGGTCATATAACACGCTTGGTTGTCTCCTTTAGGGTCATATAACACGCTTGGTCGTCTCCTTTAGGGTCATATAACATGCTTGGTTGTCACCTTTAGCGTCATATAACACGCTTGGTCGTCTCCTTTAGGATCATATAACACGCTTGGGCGTCTCCTTTAGCGTCGTATAACACGCTTGGTCGTCTCCTTTAGGATCATATAACATGCTTGGGCGTCTCCTTTAGCGTCATATAACACGCTTGGTCGTCTCCTTTAGCGTCATATAACACGCTTGGTCGTCTCCTTTAGCGTCGTATAACACGCTTGGTCGTCTCCTTTAGCGTCGTATAACACGCTTGGTCGTCTCCTTTAGCGTCGCATAACACGCTTGTCTCCTTTAGCGTCATAAACACGCTTGGTCGTCTCCTTTAGCGTCGCATAACACGCTTCGTTGTCTCCTTTAGCATCATATAACACGCTTGGTCGTCTCCTTTAGGGTCATATAACACGCTTGGTTGTCTCCTTTAGCGTCATATAACACGCTTGGTTGTCTCCTTTAGCGTCATATAACACGCTTGGTTGTCTCCTTTAGCGTCGTATAACACGCTTGGTTGTCTCCTTTAGCGTCATATAACACGCTTGGTCGTCTCCTTTAGCGTCGTATAACACGCTTGTCGCCTTTAGCGCATTTAACACGCTTGGTCGTCTCTTTAGCGTTGTATAACACGCTTGGTCGTCTCCTTTAGCGTCATTTAACACGCTTGGTGGTCTCCTTTAGGTCATATAACACGCTTGGTCGCTCTTTAGCGTCATATAACACGATTGGTCGCTTTTAGCGCATATAACACGCTTGGTCGTCTCTTTAGCGTGTATATAACAGCTTGGTCTCCTTTAGCGTTGTATAACACGCTTGTCTCCTTAGCGCCATATAACAAGCTTGGTCGTCTCCTTTAGCGTCATATAACACGCTTGATCGTCTCCTTTAGCGTCATATAACACACTCTTGGTCGTCTCCTTTAGCGTCATATAACACACTCTTGGGCGTCTCCTTTAGCGTCATATAACACGCTTGGTCGTCTCCTTTAGCGTCATATAACACGCTTGGTCGTCTCCTTTAGCGTCGTATAACACGCTTGGTCGTCTCCTTTAGCGTCGTATAACACGCTTGGTCGTCTCCTTTAGCGTCGCATAACACGCTTCGTTGTCTCCTTTAGCGTCATAAAACACGCTTGGTCGTCTCCTTTAGCGTCGCATAACATGCTTCGTTGTCTCCTTTAGCATCATATAACACGCTTGGTCGTCTCCTTTAGGGTCATATAACACGCTTGGTTGTCTCCTTTAGCGTCATATAACACGCTTGGTTGTCTCCTTTAGCGTCATATAACACGCTTGGTTGTCTCCTTTAGCGTCGTATAACACGCTTGGTTGTCTCCTTTAGCGTCATATAACACGCTTGGTCGTCTCCTTTAGCGTCGTATAACACGCTTGGTCGTCTCCTTTAGCGTCATTTAACACGCTTGGTCGTCTCCTTTAGCGTTGTATAACACGCTTGGTCGTCTCCTTTAGCGTCATTTAACACGCTTGGTGGTCTCCTTTAGGGTCATATAACACGCTTGGTCGTCTCCTTTAGCGTCATATAACACGATTGGTCGTCTCCTTTAGCGTCATATAACACGCTTGGTCGTCTCCTTTAGCATCGTATAACACGCTTGGTCGTCTCCTTTAGCGTCATATAACACACTTGGTCGTCTCCTTTAGCGTTGTATAACACGCTTGGTTGTCTCCTTTAGCGTTGTATAACACGCTTGGTCGTCTCCTTTAGCGTCATATAACAAGCTTGGTCGTCTCCTTTAGCGTCATATAACACGCTTGGTCGTCTCCTTTAGCGTCATATAACACACGCTTGGGCGTCTCCTTTAGCGTCGTATAACACGCTTGGTCGTCTTCTTTAGCGGATATTACTGCTTGAGTGCAGTCTCTCCCCAGGTGTACAGACAAGGCTAGCAGCCACAGCAGCGTCACGTCAGACAAGTTTCTGGTGTGCAAAGACAAAGAAAACACAACACATCTGACATGCAACAGAAACACCACGCAGGCAGTGTGCAAGCTGTCTTACCGTTCCCTTTTTTGTCCTTCAGGTTTCCCTCGTATCGCTCTGCGGACGCTGCGGAGTCCCATCTACCTGCTGGTGGTTCTGGCGCAGGTCAACCTGGCGGCGCTGCTGGCCGGCCTCGCCACCTTCATGGCCAAGTTCATCGAGAGACAGTTCAGCCAGACTGTCTCCTTCTCAACCATGATGATAGGTGAGACTTATGTCCTCCTTCTCCACCATGATGATAGGTGAGACTTATGTACTCCTTCTCAACCATGATGATAGGTGAGACTTATGTCCTCCTTCTCCACCATGATGATAGGTGAGACTTATGTACTCCTCATCATGATAGGTGAGACTTATGTCCTCCTTCTCCACCATGATGATAGGTGAGACTTATGTACTCCTTCTCCACCATGATGATAGGTGAGACTTATGTACTCCTTCTCCACCATGATGATAGGTGAGACTTATGTACTCCTCATCATGATAGGTGAGAGTTATGTCCTCCTTCTCCACCATGATGATAGGTGAGACTTATGTACTTCTTCTCCACCGTGATGATAGGTGAGACTTATGTACTCCTTCTCCACCATGATGATAGGTGAGACTTATGTACTCCTCATCATGATAGGTGAGACTTATGAACTCCTTCTCCACCGTGATGATAGGTGAGACTTATATACTCCTTCTCCACCGTGATGATAGGTGAGACTTATGTACTCCTTCTCCACCATGATGATAGGTGAGACTTATGTACTCCTCATCATGATAGGTGAGAGTTATGTCCTCCTTCTCCACCATGATGATAGGTGAGACTTATGTACTTCTTCTCCACCGTGATGATAGGTGAGACTTATGTACTCCTTCTCCACCATGATGATAGGTGAGACTTATGTACTCCTCATCATGATAGGTGAGACTTATGAACTCCTTCTCCACCGTGATGATAGGTGAGACTTATATACTCCTTCTCCACCGTGATGATAGGTGAGACTTATGTACTCCTTCTCCACCATGATGATAGGTGAGACTTATGTACTCCTCATCATGATAGGTGAGACTTATGAACTCCTTCTCCACCGTGATGATAGGTGAGACTTATATACTCCTTCTCCACCGTGATGATAGGTGAGACTTATGTACTCCTTCTCCACCATGATGATAGGTGAGACTTATGTACTCCTTCTCCACCATGATGATAGTTGAGACTTATGTACTTCTTCTCCACCGTGATGATAGGTGAGACTTATGTCCTCTTTCTCCACCATGATGATAGGTGAGACTTATGTACTTCTTCTCCACCGTGATGATAGGTGAGACTTATGTACTCCTTCTCCACCATGATGATAGGTGAGACTTATGTACTCCTCATCATGATAGGTGAGACATATGAACTCCTTCCCCACCATGATGATAGGTGAGACTTATGTACTCCTTCTCCACCATGATGATAGGTGAGACTTATGTCCTCCTCCACCATGATGATAGGTGAGACTTATGTACTCCTTCTCCACCATGATGATAGGTGAGACTTATGTACTCCTTCTCCACCATGATGATAGGTGAGACTTATGTACTCCTTCTCCACCATGATGATAGGTGAGACTTATGTACTCCTCATCATGATAGGTGAGACATATGAACTCCTTCCCCACCATGATGATAGGTGAGACTTATGTACTCCTTCTCCACCATGATGATAGGTGAGACTTATGTCCTCCTCCACCATGATGATAGGTGAGACTTATGTACTCCTTCTCCACCATGATGATAGGTGA
>JABXJD010001890.1:20000-22500 GCA_013375575.1 Percina caprodes
ACACACACACACACACACACTGACACACACACACTGACACACACACACAGATTCCACAAGGCCGTGTTGCATTTGGGAGGATTTGGTCATTTCGTGTCCAATGCTGAGTTATCTACATTTGAGAAGTTTTGTCTCATTTGTCCAGTTTAAGTCTCTTCCAGTAAAAGAGGAGTTGTTCCTCGCAGCAGTCGCCAAACGTCTGCTCACGCAGGAATGTTGGGTCATAACGTTAAAGAGTGTCATCTGAACCTGCTCTGTCTCCTGAGAGGACCTCTGCTGCGATTTGACACTTTATAAAATCTATGGAACCCATTTTGTGTAATGATCATAAATAAGGGAACATAGTGTCAGAAAGGGCCTTTGTGGAATGTGGGAGACGAGTCATGTGATCCGAGCAGCTGCTTGTGTGTCTGCAGAATAACTTCACTTAGCTTGCACATCAAGCGTGTATAGAGCAGCATATCTCCACCAGACTCCATGTAAATAATCACTGCTTTTAGTGTGTATAGAGCAGCATATCTCCACCAGACTCCATGTAAATAATCACTACTTTTAGTGTGTATAGAGCAGCATATCTCCACCAGACTCCATGTAAATAATCACTGCTTTTAGTGTGTATAGAGCAGCATATCTCCACCAGACTCCATGTAAATAATCACTACTTTTAGTGTGTATAGAGCAGCATATCTCCACCAGACTCCATGTAAATAATCACTGCTTTTAGTGTGTATAGAGCAGCATATCTCCACCAGACTCCATGTAAATAATCACTACTTTTAGTGTGTATAGAGCAGCATATCTCCACCAGACTCCATGTAAATAATCACTGCTTTTAGTGTGTATAGAGCAGCATATCTCCACCAGACTCCATGTAAATAATCACTACTTTTAGCGTGTATAGAGCAGCATATCTCCACCAGACTCCATGTAAATAATTACTGCTTTTAGTGTGTATAGAGCAGCATATCTCCACCAGACTCCATGTAAATAATTACTGCTTTTAGTGTGTATAGAGCAGCATATCTCCACCAGACTCCATGTAAATAATCACTGCTTTTAGTGTGTATAGAGCAGCATATCTCCACCAGACTCCATGTTAATAATCACTACTTTTAGTGTGTATAGAGCAGCATATCTCCACCAGACTCCATGTAAATAATCACTACTTTTAGCATGTATAGAGCAGCATATCGGGTGAACAAGATCAGACTCAAGCGGAGAGAGGTGTTTTGTTTCATTGTCCTTTATTTCTTTTAACAAAAATGACAATATTTGACTTCTTTAAAGAAAACAACAGCTCAGTACTGTCAGCGTGTTTTAGTCTGATTAACATGTTTCATCTTAAAAAGTAAGACAAAAAAATAAAATATCCTCGCAAATATCTGTCTGAAATCCCTCCTAGGACCTGCTAAGAGTGTGTGTGTGTGTGTGTGTGTGTGTGTGCGTGTGTGTGTGCGTGTGCGTGTGTGTGTGTGTGTGTGTGTGTGTGTGTGTGTGTGTGTGTGTGTGCGTGTGCGTGCGTGTGTGTGTGTGCGTGCGTGTGTGTGTGTGTGTGTGTGTGTTATATTGCCAGGTCCTTGGGGTTGACCACCCTGCCGATGAAGAGCAGCGTCCCCGAGGCCTCGTCCCGGATCAGGTAGAGGAAGGGTCGGTCCACCCTGTAGGACAGGTGCGCCGGCGAGGCGGCGCTCGGGTACTGGTTCCCCTCGGGCGCCGTTTCCATGACGACCTTGTGATTGACGCTGCCGAGCTTGGCGGGCTGAGTCGAGATATTCTCCAGGTCCGGGTCCGCTAGCCAATCAGAGAGGCCTGCAGGGAGATGAGGAGGGAATAAGAGGCAGACGTATCAAGGGCGTGCGTGCGTGCAATTGGACAGATAGTCTAGCTAGCGGTCTGGATTTACCCTGCATCTGAGGACCAGGTAACCATAGTCCTCAGACTGCAGTTACCATGGCAATAAGGCCATGACGAAGGCCACGACAAAGCAGGCGACGAAAAGGTTACAAAAAGGCAACAAAAAGGTGACAAAAAAGCGACAAAAAGGCGACAAAAAGGTGACCACAAAACTGTTTCTACCGATGTTATGTCACCCTTGTCGTCAACAGAGACTCCGATTGGACAGATAGTCTAGCTAGCTGTCTGGATTTACCCTGCAGAGACCTGAGGACCAGGTAACCATAGTCCTCAGATTGGACAGATAGTCTGGCTAGCTGTCTGGATTTACCCTGCAGAGACCTGAGGACCAGGTAACCATAGTCCTCAGATTGGACAGATAGTCTAGCTAGCTGTCTGGATTTACCCTGCAGAGACCTGAGGACCAGGTAACCATAGTCCTCAGATTGGACAGATAGTCCAGCTAGCTGTCTGGATTTACCCTGCAGAGATCTGAGGACCAGGTAACCATAGTCCTCAGATTGGACAGATAGTCTAGCTAGCTGTCTGGATTTACCCTGCAGAGATCTGAGGACCAGGTAACCAGAGTCCTATGTCTGCAGTTACC
>JABXJD010001890.1:27500-35000 GCA_013375575.1 Percina caprodes
GTATTTTGCAGGATATATGAGGTATTTTGCAGGAAATATGAGGTATTTTGTGGGTACATGAGGTATTTTGCAGGATGTATGAGGTATTTTGCAGGATATATGAGGTATTTAGCGGGTATATGAGGTATTTTGTGGGTACATGAGGTATTTTGCAGGATATATGAGGTATTTTGCAGGAAATATGAGGTAATTTGAAGGATATATGAGGTATTTTGTGGTATATGAGGTATTTTGCAGGATATATGAGGTATTTTTCAGGGTATATGAGGTATTTTGCCGGATATATGAGGTATTTAGCAGGTATATGAGGTATTTTGCAGGATATATGAGGTATTTTGCAGGAAATATGAGGTATTTTGCAGGAAATATGAGGTAATTTGAAGGATATATGAGGTATTTTGCCGGATATATGAGGTATTTTGCAGGATATATGAGGTATTTTGCAGGAAATATGAGGTAATTTGAAGGATATATGAGGTATTTTGTGGGTATATGAGGTATTTTGCGGGATATATGAGGTATTTTGTGGGTATATGAGGTATTTTGCCGGATATATGAGGTATTTTGTGGTTCAGATACAGTATTAGGGACCACTAAGGTCTATATAAAGAGACTTCAGATACAGTATTAGGGGACCACTAAGGTCTATATAAAGAGACTTCAGATACAGTATTAGGGGACCACTAAGGTCTATATAAAGAGACTTCAGATACAGTATTAGGGACCACTAAGGTCTATATAAAGAGACTTCAGATACAGTATTAGGGACCACTAAGGTCTCTATAAAGAGACTTCAGATACAGTATTAGGGACCACTAAGGTCTATATAAAGAGACTTCAGATACAGTATTAGGGACCACTAAGGTCTATATAAAGAGACTTCAGATACAGTATTAGGGGACCACTAAGGTCTATATAAAGAGACTTCAGATACAGTATTAGGGGACCACTAAGGTCTATATAAAAGAGACTTCAGATACAGTATTAGGGACCACTAAGGTCTATATAAAGAGACTTCAGATACAGTATTAGGGGACCACTAAGGTCTATATAAAGAAACTTCAGATACAGTATTAGGGGACCACTAAGGTCTATATAAAGAGACTTCAGATACAGTATTAGGGACCACCAAGGTCTATATAAAGAGACTTCAGATACAGTATTAGGGGACCACTAAGGTCTATATAAAGAGACTTCAGATACAGTATTAGGGACCACTAAGGTCTATATAAAGAGACTTCAGATACAGTATTAGGGACCACTAAGGTCTATATAAAGAAACTTCAGATACAGTATTAGGGGACCACTAAGGTCTATATAAAGAGACTTCAGATACAGTATTAGGGACCACTAAGGTCTATATAAAGAGACTTCAGATACAGTATTAGGGACCACTAAGGTCTATATAAAGAGACTTCAGATACAGTATTAGGGGACCACTAAGGTCTATATAAAGAGACTTCAGATACAGTATTAGGGGACCACTAAGGTCTATATAAAGAGACTTCAGATACAGTATTAGGGACCACTAAGGTCTATATAAAGAGACTTCAGATACAGTATTAGGGACCACTAAGGTCTATATAAAGAGACTTCAGATACAGTATTAGGGACCACTAAGGTCTATATAAAGAGACTTCAGATGTGTTGCCTCAACAAACTTCAACAGATCAGTTGAGATGAAAAGTTACGTAAACCGGAGATCTGATTTCCTCTGCTGTGTTTACTCTGTGTGTGTGTGTGTGTGTGTGTGTGTGTGTGTGTGAGTGTGTGTGTGTGTGTGTGTGTGTGTGTGTGTGTGTGTGGTAACTCATGTTGAGTTAATATTTAGTGCCGACAGTGTAATGCATCACATATAAGAGACAGACAGAGAGAGCAGCAGCAGAGAGAGAAGAGTCTCGTCCACGTCCAGCTGTTCTCTGACGGACACTTTCACGTCATCATCTTCATCCTCATCATCATCTTCTTCATCATCGTCGTCCTCCAGCATGTCGGTCCTTCCTCTGCGGGTGAGAATGTGGCGGCAGGTGTGGCGGTGGAAGGGCGCCGTGATCCTGCTCTGCAGCCCGTTGTTCCTGCTGCCGCTCGCCCTCAGCACCACGGTGAGAACGCTGCAACATACTACAATAAAAAATGAAAATAAATGAAAATAAATGAAAATTAAATTAAATTAAATTAAATTAAATTAAATTAAATTAAATTAAATTAAATTAAATTAAATTAAATTAATTAAAATAAAATAAAATTCAATAAAGTAAAATTTAATAAAATAAAATAAAATAAAATAAAATTTAATAAAATAAAATAAAAATAATAACAAATAAATCCATGAAATTATACAAACTAACCCTCGTGTTCCATGATGCAATGTTTTGTTTTTCTGGGTCAAAATGTTTTGGTATTTCTGTTTTTGACACTTTTTTTTTGTTTCTGCGCTGTGTTGTTTTTAAGCTTTTCACACTTTTCCTGACGTTTTTGAAAATGATCCTGCCGTTCTTGTCACTTTTTCCAAGTTTTTGACGTTTTTATTCTTACATTTTTCAAAGTTATATCGTCAATTTTTCTCCAAATGCTATAAAATAAAATACATAAGGAAATTATACCTAATGTTTGAGTTAGAAAAGCAGAAATTAGGAATTATTGAGACTAAAATTAAAGGAATGGATGTTGATGATAATCACAGACTGGAATATGTCAACTTTTACTCTCAATACTATTTCAAAAACACTTCAATTTGGTTTCAAATGCTATAAAATTGAATAAGACGCCCCAAAATTAATGAAAGTAGAGATTTGTACTTGGCAAAGAGCGTTGTGTGGAATCAATCATGTTATTTTGGGGAATTAAAAAGATCATTGATATAGGACAACATGAGGACAACATGAGGACAACATGAGGACAACATGAAGACAACATGAAGACAACATGAAGGCAACATGAAGGCAACATGAGGACAACATGAAGACAACATGAGGACAACATGAAGGCAACATGAGGACAACATGAGGACAACATGAAGACAACATGAGGACAACATGAAGACAACATGAGGGCAACATGAGAACAACATGAGGACAACATGAAGACAACATAAAGACAACATGACAGTTAAAGGTTGTCCCATTAACCGTCTGCAGGCTGCGTCTGTCACTGATTGACCAACGCGTCCACACGGTCTGAAAGTCCACTGTCCAGCGTTGCTGAGCTGAAGAGAAGCAGCTTCAGGGACTTCACGTCTCCATTTGCAGGTCTCCATGGACCGGCGTCCGGACATAAAACACTGGAACAACATACAGTTAGAACCATGAGCAGAATAGGGGCCCTTTAAGGTTTTTGTCTCTTATTTCAAGTGTTTTTTAAGGAGTAATATATTTCCATCAATGTTTTTAAATCCATGCAGACAGATCCCTGGACCACCCTTGATACTTCTAGTATATATTCCCCCCCCCCGATGTTGAACCCAAAGTTACGCCCCGAGTTTCAGGTCTTGACATCTTCACCTGTTGGTTTTGAGAACTTTCTCTCAGCTTCTTCACAGCAGGATTCTGGCGTCCAGCAGGTGAATGAACACAAGCAGACGGGTTGTAACCTGAAATGTTTGTGTGTGTGTGTGTGTGTGTGTGTGTGTGTGTGTGTGTGTGTGTGTGTGTGTGTGTGTGCAGGAGGCGGCCTGTGCTTATGTCATCGCCCTCATGGCGGTGTACTGGTGCACTGAGGTGTTGCCGCTGGCGGTGACCGCGCTGCTGCCAACAATCCTGTTCCCCATCCTCGGTATAATGGAGTCCAAAGATGTGAGACTGAACACACACACACACACACACACACACACACCAACACAAACGACGCAGATGACAACCATCACCTCCTGATTAACATTATAAAACAGCCCCAAAATCACCATTACCAAACCCACCAGACTCCATGTTAATAATCACTACTTTTATCATCATAAAACACACTTCAGTCAAAGTTGACAGAAACTAAATAAAACTACCAAAAGCCGTCTTGGTTCATCTTTCCGCTGTTCCAAGAATCACCACTCTGGTCTGGTTGGAATAAACTCTTAATTCACCCATTTACATGTGGAGATATGCTGCTCTATACACGCTAAAAGTAGTGATTATTTACATGGAGTCTGGTGGAGATATGCTGCTCTATACACGCTAAAAGTAGTGATTATTTACATGGAGTCTGGTGGAGATATGCTGCTCTATACACGCTAAAAGTAGTGATTATTTACATGGAGTCTGGTGGAGATATGCTGCTCTATACACGCTAAAAGTAGTGATTATTTACATGGAGTCTGGTGGAGATATGCTGCTCTATACACACTAAAAGAAGTGATTATTTACATGGAGTCTGGTGGAGATATGCTGCTCTATATACGCTAAAAGTAGTGATTATTTACATGGAGTCTGGTGGAGATATGCTGCTCTATACACACTAAAAGTAGTGATTATTTACATGGAGTCTGGTGGAGATATGCTGCTCTATACACACTAAAAGTAGTGATTATTTACATGGAGTCTGGTGGAGATATGTTGCTCTATACACGCTAAAAGTAGTGATTATTTACATGGAGTCTGGTGGAGATATGCTGCTCTATACACACTAAAAGTAGTGATTATTTACATGGAGTCTGGTGGAGATATGCTGCTCTATACACGCTAAAAGTAGTGATTATTTACATGGAGTCTGGTGGGTTTGGTGATGGTGATTTCTGTTTCATGTTAAACTAAAAGGATCTTACTCTTTAACTAAAAGGTCTATCTCTGTAGGGATCCATCCCATAATGTTGTCAGACACTTAGAATAATAATCTGAGTCTATCAGCGGCAACAACAGAACTTTTAGTGAACGCTGACTGACGCTGGACATTTTTCTGGACCAGTTTTATAGAAGAAACAGGCTCCAGGTCTTAAAATATTGCTGTTACTTTGTCTGCAGTAAATCCTTCCTGCTGTTGCTCAGGTGTGTATGCAGTACCTGAAGGACACCAACATGCTGTTCATGGGGGGGCTGATGGTGGCCGTGGCCGTGGAGCACTGGAACCTCCACAAACGCATCGCGCTCCGAGTCCTGCTGCTGGTCGGAGTCCGGCCCGCCCTGTGAGTCCCAGGATCTCCTGCCCTCTTCCGCACCACGATGCATGTTTGAGTTACTAACAGAGGTTATGACTAGAGAAGGTCCAGCACTGAGACCAGAATAAAGTACGGACACTTGACACAAAATGGTGGGTGCATGGGCTTATAAAAGGTATGTTTAGGTGAAAGGGGGGACAAGAACGAGTCCTGCTGCTGGTCGGAGTCCGGCCCGCCCTGTGAGTCCCATGATCTCCCAGTCTAGGGGTGCCTAGGACGCAACGGGAGACTCTTCCCCGTCTCCCAAGTAATGCCACAAACGTGTTTATTTGACATTAAGTAGAACATATATAATTGAACATAGGTAACTTATACGAGGCTTCAGGGTGGCCGACCACTGAAATAACAAAACTAACCGTCTAGAAAGTAAGACTTTAACCTGAAGAACCAACATCTGGCCCAAAGAACAACAAACAACATCTGGCCCTAGCTGAGAAAACAGGAGAAAACTAAGTTAACACAGCTGGAGGTCCCACTTACTACTGAAGAGGAAATACTGAGTCCAACAACAGCTGATCAAAGACAAAGTGTGGCCGGATGGGAGGTGAGGAGGAAGAGGAGGATGAGGAGGATGAGGAGGATGAGGAGGTTGTGAGGTGAGGAGGAAGAGGAGGAAGAGGAGGAGGAGGAGGAGGAGGAGGATGAGGAGGAAGAGGAGGATGAGGAGGTTGGGAGGTGAGGAGGAAGATGAGGATGAGGAGGATGAGGATGAGGAGGAGGATGAGGAGGAGGTTGAGAGGTGAGGAGGAAGAGGAGGAGGAGGAGGAGGAGGAGCAAGAGGACAATAAGGATGTGAGGTGAGGAGGAAGAGGAGGTTGAGGAGGAGGAGCAAGAGGAGGATGAGGATGATGAGGAGGAGGTTGTGAGGTGAGGAGGAAGAGGAGGAGGATGAGGAGGATGAGGAGGATGAGGATGATGAGGAGGATGAGGAGGTTGTGAGGTGAGGAGGAAGAGGAGGATGAGGAGGAGGAGGTTTTGAGGTGAGGAGGAAGAGGAGGATGAGGAGGATGAGGATGAGGAGGATAAGGAGGATGAAGAATGCCTGCTGTCCGCCGACGGCCGCCATCTTGGCTCTGTAAATATCCGGTGGATCCACAGCTGCAGCCAATCACGGGTTGGGCATGTCTGCTTCCACCAATTATCTCCCAGCTATCACACAGCTTCAAACACAGGACACACACACACACACACACACACACACACACACACACACACACACACACACACACACACACACACACAGCAAAACACAGAACCAACATGGCAGCAGTCATTACGCTGTCTTCTTCTGCACCACGATGACTGTTTGAGTTACTAACAGAGGTTAAAACTGGAGATACTGAGACCAGAACCACGTAAAGTCTGGACACGGTCCCCTTTTAGACGATCTGGTCTTCCTTTGCCTCCCAGGTTGATGCTGGGGTTCATGGGAGTGACGGCCTTCCTGTCCATGTGGATCAGCAACACAGCCACCACCGCCATGATGGTCCCAATCGTCCAGGCCATCCTGGACCAGCTCCACGGCAACGTAGATCCTGAACCCTCCGCCAAGACCCAGAGCCAGACAGACCTGCACCAGGAACACCAGGAGGAAACCAGCATCATCCAGACTGCTGCTCCCAACGTCCTGGACAACGGTACGAACGATGCAACATAAAGCGGCTTGCATACGTTTGTTTATTTTATTTTATTTTATTTTATTTTATTTTATTTTATTTTATTTTATTTTATTTTATTTTATTTTATTTTAATTTATTTTATTTTATTTTATTTTATTTTATTTTTATTTCTTTGATTTTATTTTATTTTTATTTTTGTTTTTATTTTTTTGTTCATTTTTTCATTCATTTTTATTTTATTTTATTAATTGATATTATTATTTTTTATTCATTTTGATTTCTTTATTTCTTTATTATTTCTTTTATTTTTATTCATTTTTTTTAGTTTATTTTTTTTTAATTTTTATTGATTCATTTTTATAAAGTTTTTTTTTTTTTTTTTTTTTAGGCTTATATTATTATTTTATTTTTTTGTTTATTTGTTATAATTATCTTTGTGAATGAATAATGTTTCATAAATAAATAAATGATCCGTCTGAATGTTTCCTTGCAGGTCTGAATGGGGCGACCCCGACACGAAGCAACCCAGAGGATCCCAGAGACCTACGAGACACGTCCCCCAGAGACCTACGAGACGACACCTCCTCCAGAGACCTACGAGACAACACCTCCTCCAGAGACCTACAAGACACCTCCTCCAGAGACCTACGAGACACCTCCTCCAGAGACCTACGAGACACCTCCTCCAGAGACCTACGAGACAACACCTCCTCCAGAGACCTACGAGACACGTCCCCCAGA
>JABXJD010001890.1:45000-69056 GCA_013375575.1 Percina caprodes
GCAACCGGCACAAGATTTGTAGTTGTTGTTGTTGTAGTTATTGTTGTTCTTCTTTAGCATGGAGGAAAAATCTGTCATATAAAACAAAATTATTCTGCAAAATTACAGTTTTTTTTTACAGTGTAGAAACAAAAACAGCCATGCAAGTGGTTTTACTTTGGATTAAATGTTGATGTTTTTGGATTCCCCCTGTGTGTCCTGGTCCCAGTCGCAGTCTATAAGGCTGAACCCTCTGTACGTGATGATCCCCTGCACCCTCAGCGCCTCCTTCGCCTTCATGCTGCCGGTGGCCACGCCCCCCAACGCCATCGTCTTCTCCTACGGTATCCTCAAGGTGTCTGACATGGTGAGCCCTGCTTCTGGTAAAACTAACTTCAGTATTGTTTAACCTGCAATGTAACCTTACAGGTCAGATTATTATTCTAAGTGTGTGACAGCATTATGGGATGGATCCCTACAGAGATAGACCTTTTAGTTAAAGAGTAAGATCCTTTTAGTTTAACATGAAACAGAAATCACCATCACCAAACCCACCAGACTCCATGTAAATAATCACTACTTTTAGCGTGTATAGAGCAGCATATCTCCACCAGACTCCATGTAAATAATCACTACTTTTAGCATGTATAGAGCAGCATATCTCCACCAGACTCCATGTAAATAATCACTACTTTTAGCGTGTATAGAGCAGCATATCTCCACCAGACTCCATGTAAATAATCACTACTTTTAGTGTGTATAGAGCAGCATATCTCCACCAGACTCCATGTAAATAATCACTACTTTTAGCGTGTATAGAGCAGCATATCTCCACCAGACTCCATGTAAATAATCACTACTTTTAGCGTGTATAGAGCAGCATATCTCCACCAGACTCCATGTTAATAATCACTACTTTTAGCGTGTATAGAGCAGCATATCTCCACCAGACTCCATGTAAATAATCACTACTTTTAGTGTGTATAGAGCAGCATATCTCCACCAGACTCCATGTAAATAATCACTACTTTTAGCATGTATAGAGCAGCATATCTCCACCAGACTCCATGTTAATAATCACTACTTTTAACGTGTATAGAGCAGCATATCTCCACCAGACTCCATGTAAATAATCACTACTTTTAGCGTGTATAGAGCAGCATATCTCCACCAGGCTCCATGTAAATAATCACTACTTTTAGCGTGTATAGAGCAGCATATCTCCACCAGACTCCCTGTAAATAATCACTACTTTTAGCATGTATAGAGCAGCATAAAAAATTCACCCTCATCTGGCGTGGTCGGGTGTTAATCTCAGGCCCTGGTCCCATCAGTCACGTAGACACAAAAACATGGACACACACTAACGTCCCCCATTAAAAGAGGGGTGATAGAGAGTATTCAGACCCCCCCACGGAGCCGTAGTCAAGACCTTCTGGTGGTTTGCGCCCCCTGCAGGCTAAAGCCGGCGTGGTGATGAACGTCATCGGGATCAGCTGCATCACTCTGGCCATCAACAGCTGGGGTTACGTCATCTTCGGCCTGGACGAGTTCCCAACCTGGGCCAACGGCACCGCACCGGCATAGCACCGACAACCTGCACCGGCATAGCACCGACAACCTGCACCGGCATAGCACCGACAACCTGCACCGGCATAGCACCAACAACCTGCACCGGCATAGCACCAACAACCTGCACCGGCATAGCACCGACAACCTGCACCGGCATAGCACCAACAACCTGCACCGTTATAGCACCAACAACCTGCACCGGCATAGCACCGACAACCTGCACCGGCATAGCACCGACAACCTGCACCGGCATAGCACCGACAACCTGCACCGGCATAGCACCAACAACCTGCACCGGCATAGCACCAACAACCTGCACCGGCATAGCACCAACAACCCTCACCGGCATAGCACCGACAACCTGCACCGGCATAGCATCGACAACCTGCACCGGCATAGCACCAACAACCTGCACCGGCATAGCACCGACAACCTGCACCGGCATAGCACCAACAACCTGCACCGGCATAGCACCAACAACCTGCACCGGCATAGCACCGACAACCTGCTGTCTCACATCTACTCTCAGGTGTCCTCACAGGACAGGGTTGAGAGAGAGAGGGGGAGAGAGGGGGAGAGAGAGAGGGAGAGAGAAAGAGAGAGGAGAGGGAGGGAGAGGGAGAGAGAGGGGGGAGAGGAGGGAGGAGGGAGAGAGAGGGGGAGAGGGGGGAGAGGAGGGAGGAGGAGGGAGAAGGAGGGAGGAGGAGGGAGAGAGAGGGAGAGGGGGAGAGAGAGAGAGGGGGAGGGGGGGGCTGTTTTTACAGCGTGGTTTAACTCAGTCGTGACTATTTAAATGTTTTTCTTCAACTTTATTTAACGTTGTAAACTGTCCGTTAGACTCGTGTCCTGCAGAAATATAACATAGTGTGTGTGTGTGTATCTGTGTGTGTGTGTGTGTGTGTGTGTGTGTGTGTGTGTGTGTGTGTGTTTCTATTTAAATGTCTGAGTTTTATACAGTAACATGTTGCTGTGTAACAGGTTTTATATCCGCTGTTATTAAAGTTCATCTTGACGACAACACTTGTTGAATTATTCCAAGGCGCCGTTGACCAATCACGAACAAGCAGCGTCTGGGACATGTTTTAAATTTTTTTGTCTCTTTTATTCTTTTGAAACTTTTTTATTTTTAATGACTTATTTATTTGTCATTTTTTTTTTCTTTTTGTCACTTTTTTATTTGATATTTTTGTCCCTTTTTTATTTTTTTTTCACTTTGATTTTTTGTCACTTTTTCATTTTTTGTCACTTTTTTATTTGATATTTTTGTCCCTTTTTTATTTTTTTTCACTTTTATTTTTTGTCACTTTTTTATTTCTTGTCACTTTTTTATTTGATATTTTTGTCACTTTTTTATTTTTTGTCACTTTATTTTTTTGTCACTTTTTTATTTTTTGTCACTTTATTTTTTTGTCACTTTTTTATTTTTTAACTTTTTTATTTTTCTACGCTTTTCTTGACATTTTACGCTTTTTATGCCTATTTTATTATTTTTTTCATAGACTTTAAATATTAATTAATTAATTAATATTTACAGTCCAGGATTTTTTTTACATTGTAAATATAACACCCCGTACCAGTTGGTGGCGGTAACGTGTGCAAACCGGAAATGAAATTCCAAGAAGACGAAGCCGACAACTGATTTCCGGTAAATACGCCTACGTACTTTTTATGTTGTGAATATTTTAAAGCAACAAACACTAGCTAACGTAAATTTAATTTTTAGTTTATTAGTTTCACAGCTATAGGTGTCATCAGCTGTTTCTCTCTCAGCAGCCGTCGTCATGGAAACAGGTTCGTAGACACTTGATTCGCTGATTTTGTAGCCGTTAGCTTGCGAGCACAAGTCCTCCAGGACGAAACTCCATTAATAAATGTGTATAATTTAAATGATAATTTCACATTGTGAACAGTCAATGCTTTGTAGGAAATTACTGAACATGTTTTATGTGTAGATGAGACTTACTTTTCAACTCGGCATTGTTAAATTGCTACATAATTGAATACAGTCTTAGCTGGAGGCAGTGCTGTTCCAAACTGGTGAGACATTTATCCAGTTTAAGGCAACCTTAATTTTTGACAAAAATATAAGTTTTTGAGCATCACCTAAGCAATTTTATGAATAACCGAGACTGAATCTTGAAATCGGCTCATATTTAATTCACCATTATATTCTGTGTATTTTTTAACTGCCGCGTAGATTCGTGCATCGAGTGTATGGCATTTAAACAACGCAGCGTTAAATTGACACAAATTTGAATGGAGTCTGGTGCAGTATTTGTTCCAAGGGATTTATTACATGCATAGCTTCACATTATGATTATTTGTATACATACGAGATTCAACATGTTAGTGAAGTCATTGTCACATTGATGTAATGTAGTTGCTGTTAACTAGTTAGTTGTTTAACGTTAGCATAACTGGAGACGGGGCTGTTCCGAACTGCACCAGAAATTAATCCTGTTTAGGACAACCGTATTTACTGATTAAAAAGTGTGTTTTTAAGTATCACCGAAGCAATATTATGAATTGCCGAGACTAAAACTTAAAATCGGCACACATTTAATTCACCAGTAAATCCATTGTCTTGTTTAACTGACCTGTAGACACGCGCTTTGAGTGTTAAGCAGATAAACAACGCAGCGTTAAATTGATACACATTTGAATGGAGTCTGGTACGATTCGTTATTTAAAAGACACTTTCTCAGTTTTTTTATTCCTTATTTTATTTTCATTTATTTTTTTAAAGGTAAAACGCAAATAATAACTGGAATGGAACCAAATTTAATCAAAATACAATTTTATCCTCCAGTCACCTCTTAACACAGAATAACACAATGATTTTTATGTTGCTAATTATTTATTTGCTCTTAAACTGTGTGTGTGTGTGTGTGTGTGTGTGTGTGTGTGTGTGTGTGTGTGTGTGTGTGTGTGTGTGTGTCTGGTTCTATGTGAGTGTGTGTGTCTGGTTCTGTGTCTGTGTGTGTGTGTGTGTATGGTTCTATCTGTGTCTGTGTGTGTGTGTCTGGTTGTGTGTGTGTGTGTGTGTGTGTGTGTGTGTGTGTGTGTGTGTGTGTGTATGGGGTCCAGAGGAGCAGGCCAGGAACCGGTTCCAGTCCGAGCTGGAGTTCATCCAGTGTCTGGCCAACCCAAACTACCTGAACTGTGAGACTGCTGTAACGTGTCTTCATGTGTTTGAGTATCAGGCTGCTGACACCAGCGCCTTGAAATGCACTTATTAATACATTTATGATATTATCTCTTTATTGTTATTAATTAAATTTAAATTTTTGGCCACTTTTTATTTTTTGTCAATTTATTTTTTTGGTCATTTTTTATATTTTGTCATTTTTTTACATTTTTGTCACTTTTTTATTTTTGTCACTTTTTTACATTTTTGTCACTTTTTTATTTTTGTCAGTTTTTTATATTTTTGTCAGTTTTTTATATTTTTGTCACTTTTTTATTTTTGTCACTTTTTTATATTTTTGTCACTTTTTTATATTTTTGTCACTTTTTTATTTTTGTCACTTTTTTATATTTTTGTCACTTTTTTACATTTTTGTCACTTTTTATTTTTGTCAGTTTTTTATATTTTTGTCACTTTTTTATATTTTTATATTTTGTCACTTTTTTAAATTTGTCACTTTTTTATATTTTTGTCACTTTTTATATTTTGTCACTTTTTTCATATTTTGTCACTTTTTTCATATTTTGTCACTTTTTATATTTGTCAGTTTTTTATATTTTTGTCACTTTTTTCATATTTTGTCACTTTTTTCATATTTTGTCACTTTTTTATTTTTGTCACTTTTTTATATTTTGTCACTTTTTTATTTTTGTCACTTTTTTATTTTTGTCACTTTTTTATTTTTGTCACTTTTTTATATTTTGTCACTTTTTTCATATTTTGTCACTTTTTTATATTTTTGTCACTTTTTTATTTTTTCTTCACTTTTTTATTATTTTGTTACTTTATGTTTTTTACATTTTGTCACTTTTTATATTTATATTTTAGTCACTTGTTTCATGGAGCTGTGGAGCTAACATGTCGACCCCCAGACTCCAAAATAAGTCTAATTTAAAAAAACAGAGTTATATTTTCAGCAAATATAATAAGCCGAACGATCGATAGTCCGAAGAAATCCCTAACTGCTGCATGGCGTTGTGTCTCCTGTAGTTTTAGCCCAGAGAGGTTTCCTGAGGGAGAAACCCTTCATTAACTACCTGAAGTACCTGCTGTACTGGAAGGAGCCGGAATACGCCAAGTTCCTCAAGTAAGACGGGTGATACCATGATGAGTAGCGCCGGGGACCTGGACCTGGACCTAGACCTAGACCTGGACCTGGTTCTTTATTACACGCGAGAAAATAACAGATCTGAGAAAAAAAATATATGTAATATATAATATAATATAATATGATATATCAGTCCGTAGGGAGTTGGGTTGGGAACCGAAGGGTTGCTGGTTCAAGTCCCCATACGGACTGGTAGCTGGAGAGGTGCCAGTTCACGTCCGGGGCACTGCCAAGGTGCTGTTGAGCAAGGCACGTGTGTAGTTCAGTCCTGTGTGTAATAACAACAGAGTGAAAACATTGTAATTTCCCGCAAGTAGTAAAGTATACATTATTAATATTATTGTTATTAAGAAGTATTCAGATACTTCAGTAAAAGTACTAACCCCCCCCCCCAGGTACCCCCACTGCCTGCACATGCTGGAGCTGCTGCAGTACGAGCACTTCAGGAAGGAGCTGGTGAACGCTCAGTGCACCAAGTTCATCGACGAGCAGCAGCTGCTGCACTGGCAGCACTACTCCCGCAAACGCACGCGGCTGCAGCAGGCGCTGGCCGAGCAGCCGCCGCAGCAGCAGCCGCCGCCGCGACGCAACGCCGCCATAAATGCCGACGTAACGCTGCCAAAGCCGCCGCACGGGTAACGCCGCCAAGAAGCCAGACGGTAACGCTGGCCGTAACGCCGCGCGACGGCAACGCCGCTGAGGAGGGGTGGGAATTTCCCACGATTTCCAATGGTTTTGTTGATTTTTTTTGGACATTTTTGTTGTTTTGAAGCTTTCTCCAACATTTTTTGTTGCTCTTTAGTGGAAAAACTTTCTAGAACGACCCGGATCCGGATCAGTCTCTGTCACCGTCAGATCACCGCTGCACGGCAACGCCGCCGCCAAGTAGGGGTGGAAATTTCCCACGATTTCCAATGGTTTTGTTGAATTTTTTGGACATTTCTGTTGTTTTTGAGTTTTCTCCGACATTTTTTTTCTCACTTTTTTGACGTTTTCTCACTTTTCCCGAAGTTATTTTTTAATTTTTTTGGACATTTTTTTTTGTTTTGATCAAATTATTTAAGCTTTCGCCGACATTTTTTGTCACTTTTTGACATTTTCTCACTTTTCCCAAAGCTCTTTGTTGATTTTATTTTTTTTCGGGACATTTTTTGTCTTTTTTTTTGTCTCTTTAGTGGAAAAACTTTCTATAACGACCGGGATCAGCCAACATGAACCATAAATGTGTGATGGAATAAAATCAGCCGATACACCGCCAGTCTATCAGTGTGTGGGTCCTTGTGTAGATATTTTAACTTTTTCTTACATTTTTGTCCCTTTTTCAATGTTTGTCACTTTTTTTGACATTTATTAACTTTAGTTTAACAGTTATTTTTGGAATTTATGCTCAATAAACCTCATTTATAGGAAATTATACCTAATGTTTGAGTTAGAAAAGCAGAAATTAGGAATTATTGAGACTAAAATTAAAGGAATGGATGTTGATGATAATCACAGACTGGAATATGTCAACTTTTACTCTCAATACTATTTCAAAAACACTTCAATTTGGTTTCAAATGCTATAAAATTGAATAAGACGCCCAAAATTAATGAAAGTAGAGATTTGTACTTGGCAAAGAGCGTTGTGTGGAATCAATCATGTTATTTTGGGGAATTAAAAAGAACATTAATATAGGACAACATGAGGACAACATGAGGGCAACATGAGGGCAACATGAGGACAACATGAGGACAACATGAAGACAACATGAGGGCAACATGAGGGCAACGTGAGGACAACATGGGGACAACATGAAGACAACATGAAGACAACATGAGGACAACATGAGGGCAACGTGAGGACAACATGGGGACAACATGAAGACAACATGAAGACAACATGAGGGCAACATGAGGGCAACATGAGGACAACATGAGGACAACATGAAGACAACATGAGGGCAACATGAGGACAACATGAGGGCAACGTGAGGACAACATGGGGACAACATGAAGACAACATGAAGACAACATGAGGACAACATGAGGGCAACGTGAGGACAACATGGGGACAACATGAAGACAACATGAAGACAACATGAGGGCAACATGAGGGCAACATGAGGGTTAAAATGACCAGATTCATGTTTTACACATTTCAGCGTTGATGCACTATGCTGATTAGGATACAATATACATGAAATAATAGGATAAAAGTAACTTATTAATGAATTTAAAATAACAGTATAAAAATACAAAAATAGGACAATTGCGTGACATTAAAATGACCAAATCAACGTAAAATTTCTACCAACATTAATTAAAACTTACAACTTTTAAAGGTATTGGGGTAAAACCTTCATGCGTACCCAGAAACCGCCATGCCAAACCCACCAGACTCCATGTAAATAATCACTACTTTTAGTGTGTATAGAGCAGCATATCTCCACCAGACTCCATGTAAATAATCACTACTTTTAGTGTGTATAGAGCAGCATATCTCCACCAGACTCCATGTAAATAATCACTACTTTTAGTGTGTATAGAGCAGCATATCTCCACCAGACTCCATGTAAATAATCACTACTTTTAGCGTGTATAGAGCAGCATATCTCCACCAGACTCCATGTAAATAATCATTACTTTTAGCGTGTATAGAGCAGCATATCTCCACCAGACTCCATGTAAATAATCACTACTTTTAGCGTGTATAGAGCAGCATATCTCCACCAGACTCCATGTAAATAATCACTACTTTTAGCGTGTATAGAGCAGCATATCTCCACCAGACTCCATGTAAATAATCACTACTTTTAGCGTGTATAGAGCAGCATATCTCCACCAGACTCCATGTAAATAATCACTACTTTTAGTGTGTATAGAGCAGCATATCTCCACATGTAAATGGGTGAATTAAGAGTTTATTCCAACCAGACCAGAGTGGTGATTGTTGAAAACAGTGGAAAGATGAACCAAGACGGCTTTTGGTAGTTTAATACAGTTTCTGTCCACTTTGAATGAAGTGTGTTTTCACGATGATAAAAATGCAGTTTTTTTAAATGGGAGTCTGGTGAGTTCACCGCTGCCGCTTTTATTTTGAAGTCGGATATTGTCGGAAGTCCTTTTGCAGGCGGATGCTAAATGTTTGTTGGTTGTTGCTAGGATGGCTAACAAAGACTTATTTGGACATGTATAACGTTACGTTACATGTATGTGTGTCAATAAAGGCGAAGACATGACCCGCCCTTCTCTGTCGCTGATTGGAACAGGCTGGACATTGAACTACAGTCTTCGGCCGTTGAGTTTCAGTTATATAACGGTTACGGTAACGGGGTTATAACATCACCCCCCACCCCCCCCAACTCACTTTAACGGTCGGGACACCGGAGAGGATTAACCCCAATTACCGTAGGTATGTTTCCGCTTATTTTCTGCAGAATAATCCGAGTAGTTTGAATGAAGGTGTGTCTCTTATTTTGTTGATTGGTGCCGATTCATTGGAGTATTTTGTGTTTAAATGACTTTATTCTTTCTTTTTAATTACTTTTATTGGGCTTTTTTTGCACACGCGTGCTCGTGCTCGCGTGCACAGTCGTTGCAATGCGAAACACAAGCGGAGAACAAGTTTAATTCATGTTAGAAATCTGCATTGAAAGGGTTCTTCTCCCTGCGCATGCGCAGTTTGTGTCCAGATAGATTTAAAGCTGTAGCCTGTTAGCGGACTGATGGGCTCTAAAGTTCTGAGCTAGGTATTAGCAACAGCTTCCTTCCTTCCTTCTTCCTTCCTTCTTCCTTCCTTCTTTCCTTCCCTACTGCTTCCTTTCTTCTTTCCTTCCTTCCTTCCTTCTTTCCTTCCCTACTGCTTCCTTTCTTCTTTCCTTCCTTACTGCTTCCTTTCTTCTTTCCTTCCTTATTGCTTCCTTCCTTCTTTCCTTCTTTCCTTCCTTATTGCTTCCTTTCTTTCCTTACTTACTGCTTCCTTCTTTTCTTCCTTATTGCTTCCTTTTCTTTCCTTCCCTACTGCTTCATTTATTCTTTCCTTCCCTTCTGCTTCCTTCCTTCTTTCCTTCCCTTCTGCTTCCTTTATTCTTTTCTTCCTTTTGCTTCCTTTATTCTTTCCTTCCTTTCTACTTCCTTCCTTCTTTCCTTGCCTACTTCTTCCTTCTTTCCTTCCTTACTGCTTCCTTTTTTCTTTCCTTTCTTATTGCTTCCTTCCTTCTTTCCTTTCTTATTGCTTCCTTTCTTTCCTTCCTTACTGCTTCCTTCTTTTCTTCCTTATTGCTTCCTTTATTCTTTCCTTCCTTATTGCTTCCTTCCTTCTTTCCTTACTGCTTCCTTCCTTCTTTCCTTCCTGCTTCCTTCCTTCTTTCCTTCCTTATGGCTTCCTTTCTTTCCTTCCTTACTCCTTCCTTCCTTCTTTTCTTCCTTACTGCTTCCTTCATTCTTTCCTTCCCTACTGCTTCCTTTCTTCTTTCCTTCCTTATTGCTTCCTTCCTTCTTTCCTTCCCTACTGCTTCCTTCTTTCCTTCCTTACTGCTTCCTTTCTTCTTTCCTTCCTTATTGCTTCCTTCCTTCTTTCCTTCCTTATTGCTTCCTTCCTTCTTTCCTTCCTTACTGCTTCCTTTCTTCTTTCCTTCCCTACTGCTTCCTTTCTTCTTTCCTTCCTTATTGCTTCCTTCCTTCTTTCCTTCCTTACTGCTTCCTTTCTTCTTTCCTTCCCTACTGCTTCCTTTCTTCTTTCCTTCCTTACTGCTTCCTTTCATCTTTCCTTCCCTACTGCTTTCCTTTCTTCTTTCTTTCCTTCCTTACTGCTTCCTTCCATCTTTCCTTTCCTACTGCTTCCTTTCTTCTTTCCTTCCCTACTGCTTCCTTTCTTCTTTCCTTCCTTTTTTCTTTCATTTCTTACTGCTTCCTTTCTTCTTTCCTTCCCTACTGCTTCCTTCTTTCTTTCCTTTCCTACTGCTTCCTTTCATCTTTCCTTCCCTTCTTCTTTCCTTTCCTACTGTTTCCTTTCGTCTTTCCTTTCTTACTCCTCTTTTTTCTTTCCTTCCCTACTGCTTCCTTCCTTCTTTCCTTTCCTACTGCTTCTTTTCATCTTTCTTTCCCTTCTTTCCTTTCCTACTGCTTCCTTTCATCTTTCTTTTCCTACTGCTTCCTTTCTTCTTTCCTTCCCTACTGCTTCCTTTCTTCTTTCCTTCCTTTCTTCTTTCCTTCCTTACTGCTTCCTTCCATCTTTCCTTTCCTACTGCTTCCTTTCTTCTTTCCTTCCTTATTGCTTCCTTTCTTTCCTTCCTTTCTGCTTCCTTCTTTTCTTCCTTATTGCTTCCTTTATTCTTTCCTTCCCTACTGCTTCCTTTATTCTTTCCTTCCCTTCTGCTTCCTTCCTTCTTTCCTTCCCTTCTGCTTCCTTCCTTCTTTTCTTCCTTTTGCTTCCTTTATTCTTTCCTTCCTTCCTGCTTCCTTCCTTCTTTCCTTCCTTACTGCTTCCTTTCTTCTTTCCTTTCTTATTGCTTCCTTCCTTCTTTCTTTCCTTATTGCTTCCTTTCTTTCCTTCCTTTCTGCTTCCTTTCTTTCCTTCCTTACTGCTTCCTTCTTTTCTTCCTTATTGTTTCCTTTATTATTTCCTTCCTTACTGCTTCCTTTCTTCTTTCCTTCCTTCTTTCCTTCCTTACTGCTTCCTTCCTTCTTTCCTTCCTTATTGCATCCTTTCTTTCCTTCCTTACTGCTTCCTTCCTTCTTTTCTTCCTTACTGCTTCCTTCATTATTTCCTTCCTTACTGCTTCCTTTCTTCTTTCCTTCCTTCTTTCCTTCCTTATTGCTTCCTTCCTTCTTTCCTTCCTTACTGCTTCCTTTCTTCTTTCCTTCCTTATTGCTTCCTTCCTTCTTTCCTTCCCTACTGCTTCCTTCCTTCTTTCCTTTCCTACTGCTTCTTTTCATCTTTCCCTTCTTCTTTCCTTCCCTACTGCTTCCTTCCTTCTTTCCTTTCCTACTGCTTCTTTCATCTTTCCTTCCATACTGCTTCCTTTCATCTTTCCTTCTTTTCTTCTTTCCTTTCTTCTTTCTGATGTAGCAACGTTGAAACCGGGTCAGAGGTCACCGAGGACGACAGGAGAGAGACGTCGTTATAGATCATATCGATCATTTACAGCCTGGCCTGGGTTGTTAGTCACGTCCTCATTAGCCGAGATAACGTGCAGCCTCCCTCTCTCTCTCTCTCTGTCTCTGTGTCTCTCTCTCTCTCTCTCTGTCTCTCTCTCTGTCTCTCTCTCTTTAATTGTCTCTCTGTCTCTCTCTCTCTCTCTAACTGTCGCTCTCTCTCTCTCTCTCTCTTTGGGTCAAAGGTCATCTCATCCAGAGGCCACAGAGTCCCCCACCTCCCCCCCTATCTTGGTGGGATAAAGTTGCACTTGCGTCAGCGCTGTCTAATCACACAGCTGTTACTGCCCCCACGGAGTCTATCTACTCGTCTGCCTGAGACTGATTACACGCTGCAACATTACTTTAGTTACTTTAGTTACACAGGCTGCACGTTATCTCTGCTAATGAGGACGTGACTAACAACCAGGCCAGACCAGGCCAGGCTGTAAATGATCGATATGATCTATAAAGACTTCTCTCTCCTGTGTAACATCAGGAAGGACTCCTGTCGTCCTCGGTGACCTCTGACCCGGTTTCAACGTTTATAAAGTCATGGTAAAAGTCACAAAAATTTGCCAAAAAGTCACAAATTTGCCAAAAAGTCTTGAAAATTTGTCAAAAAGTCATTAAAAAGTCATGGTAAAAGTCACGAATATTTGCTAAAAAGTCACGCAAATTTGCCAAAAACTCATGAAAAATTGCCAAAAAGTCAGAATCACAAAAGTCCTGAAAATGTGTCAAAATGTCATTAAAAAGTCATGGTAAAAGTCACGAAAATATGCTAAAAAGTCATGGAAAAAGTGCCAAAAAGTCACGGAAATTTGCCAAAAAGTCATGAAAATCTTGAAAATGTGTCAAAGTCATTAAAGAGTCACAAAAGTCTTGAAAATGTGTCAAAATGTCATGGTAAAAGTCACGAACATTTGCCAAAAAGTCATGAAAATCTTGAAAATGTGTCAAGATGTCATTATAACGTCATGGAAAAAGTGCCAAAAAGTCACGAAAATTTGTCAAAGTCATGAAAATTTGCCAAAAAGTCATGAAAATCTTGAAAATTTGTCAAAAAGTCATTAAATAGTCACAAAAGTCTTGAAAATGTGTCAAAACGTCATTAAAAAGTCATGGTAAAAGTCACGAAAATTTGTCAAAGTCACGAAAATTTGCCAAAAAGTGAAGAAAATCTTGAAAATTTGTCAAAAAGTCAAGAAAATGTGTCAAAGAGTCAGTAAAGAGCCAGTAAAGAGCCAGTAAAGAGCCAGTAAAGAGCCAGTAAAGAGCCAGTAAAGAGTCAGTAAAGAGTCATTAAAGAGCCAGTAAAGAGCCAGTAAAGAGCCAGTAAAGAGTCAGTAAAGAGCCAGTAAAGAGCCAGTAAAGAGTCAGTAAAGAGCCAGTAAAGAGCCAGTAAAGAGCCAGTAAAGAGCCAGTAAAGAGCCAGTAAAGAGCCAGTAAAGAGTCATGCAGCCTTTTGTCCGTATTGGTAAATGAAGCCTGCTGCTTGCTGGTTTGACTGGTGTTAAATGTTATCTCATCGTCAGCGCGTGAGGAGGAAGGTCTCGGGGTGGAAGCTGAGGACAGGAATCGATCCTTGTGTGAATAAGAAGTCTCTTTTTCTTCTGTGATAATAATTAGTTAAAGTTCCCGTGTTATGAATATCTCCGGGTGAGATGTCCAACATCTGCTTCCTACGTCACTAGAGACGAGGTGGCTAACCGTAGCATGCTAGCTCGTTCTCAATGGAAAACACTGCTCCAACAGCCACTAGTGGACCAGAATCTCCAGAAGAACTACTTCCTGTCCCTGTTCTACTTCCTGTCCCATAATCTCCAAAAGAACTACTTCTGACAAAAAGGTGAGAAAGGCGGTGAAAACGCTGCGAAATATGACAAAGAGGCAGCGAAATGCAACAAAAAGGCGAGAAAATGCGACAGAGGCGCGAAATGCAACAAAAGGCGAGAAAATGTGACAAAGAGGCGACAAAAAGGCGACAAAATGCGACAAAGAGGCAGCAAAAGGCGACAAAAAGGTGAGAAAATGCGACAAAGAGGCAGCGAAATGCAACAAAAAGGCGACAAAATGCGAAAAAGAGGCGGCGAAATGCAACAAAAAGGCGACAAAAAGGCGACAAAATGTGACAAAGAGGCGACAAAAAGGCGACAAAAATGCGACAAAGAGGCAGCAAAAGGCGACAAAAAGGTGAGAAAATGCGACAAAGAGGCAGCGAAATGCAACAAAAAGGCGACAAAATGCGAAAAAGAGGCGGCGAAATGCAACAAAAAGGCGACAAAAAGGCGACAAAATGCGACAAAGAGGCAGCAAAAGGCGACAAAAAGGTGAGAAAATGCGACAAAGAGGCAGCGAAAGGCGACAGAAAGGTGAGAAAATGCGACAAAGAGGCAGCGAAATGCAACAAAAAGGCGACAAAATGCGACAGAGGCGGCGAAATGCAACAAAAGGCGAGAAAAAGGCGACAAAATGCGACAAAGAGGCAGCAAAATGCAACAAAAAGGCGACAAAATGCGAAAAAGAGGCGGCGAAATGCAACAAAAAGGCGACAAAATGCGACAAAGAGGCGGCGAAATGCAACAAAAAGGCGACAAAAAGGCGACAAAATGCGAAAAAGAGGCGGCGAAATGCAACAAAAATGCAACAAAAGGCGAGAAAAGAACTACTTCCTGTCCCTGTTGTACTTCCTGTCCCTGTTGTACTTCCTGTCCCTGTTGTACTTCCTGTCCCTGTTGTACTTCCTGTCCCTGTTGTGCAGGTGCAGGCCTCTTCAGTACCTAATAAACACCTCGTCATTCAATACCTGAAGGGCTGATGTCTCTCCCCCCTCCCTCACCCTCTCTCTCTCCCTCTCTCCCTCTCTCTCTCTCCCCAACCAGGGTGTGCATGATGCTGAAGCGGGTGGCGGTTGTCGGTGCGGGGGCGGCGGGACTCTGTGCAGCCAGACACGTCCTGTCCCGTCTGACCGGGTTCGCCCCCCCGGTGGTTTACGAGCTCACGGACAAAGTGGGCGGGACCTGGTGCTACGACGAGCGGGTCGGGAGGTACCCCAACGGGCGGCCGATCCACAGCAGCATGTACAGAGACCTCCGGTACGTACCCCTACAGCATGTAGAGACCTCCGGTACGTAGACCCCAGCAGCATGTAGAGACCTTGGTACGTAGTTCCCCATCAGCATGTAGAGACCTCCGGTACGTAGACCCCAGCAGCATGTAGAGACCTCCGGTATGTAGACCCCCAGCAGCATGTACAGAGACCTCCGGCGTAGACCCCAGCAGCATGTAGAGACCTCCGGTATGTAGACCCCCAGCAGCATGTAGAGACCTCCGGTACGTAGACCCCAGCAGCATGTAGAGACCTCCGGTACGTAGACCCTAGCAGCATGTAGAGACCTCCGTACGTAGACCCTAGCAGCATGTAGAGACCTCCGGTGTAGACCCCCAGCAGCATGTACAGAGACCTCCGGTACGTAGACCCTAGCAGCATGTACAGAGACCTCCAGTACGTAGACCCCCAGCAGCATTTACAGAGACCTCCAGTACGTAGACCCCAGCAGCATGTACAGAGACCTCCGGTAGACCCCAGCAGCATGTAGAGACCTCCGTACGTAGACCCCCAGCAGCATGTACAGAGACCTCCGGTACGTAGACCCTAGCAGCATGTACAGAGACCTCCAGTACGTAGACCCCCAGCAGCATGTACAGAGACCTCCGGTCACGTAGACCCCAGCAGCATGTACAGAGACCTCCAGTACGTAGACCCCCAGCAGCATGTAGAGACCTCCGTCGTAGACCCCCAGCAGTATGTAGAAAGACCTCCAGTACGTAGACCCCCAGCAGCATGTAGAGACCTCCGTCGTAGACCCCAGCAGCATGTAGAGACCTCCGGTACGTAGACCCCCCAGGAGTCATTGTATCATCAATGACGTCATCGTATCATTCATGACATCATCGCTCTTGGATCTGAACGTGGACCCCCCCCCCCCACATGTATTTTCTTTATCGCCATGGCGATAGCAACCAGCTGAGCTGTTCTTCCATCTTGTTCTGACCCCCCCGCTGCGGCTCCAGGACCAACCTGCCCAAGGAGGTGATGATGTTCCCGGACTTCCCGTTCGGCGCGCGGCTGAACAGCTTCCTGCCGCACGGCGAGGTCCAGCGCTACCTGGAGGCCTACTGCCAGACCCACGGAGTCCGGCCCCACATCCGGTGAGTCTCCATCACCACGACTGATATATCGGCCGATATCGGGCAGTTCCCAACAAAAATGTGTGTGTGTGTGTGTGTGTGTGTGTGTGTGTGTCTCTGCCTGTGTGTGTGTGTGTGTGTGTGTGTCTGTGTGTCTGTCTCTGCCTCTGTGTGTGTGTGTGTGTGTGTGTGTGTGTCTGTGTGTGTGTGTGTGTGTGTGTGTGTGTGTGTGTGTGTGTGTGTGTGTGTGTGTGTGTCTCTGCCTGTGTGTGTGTGTGTGTGTGTGTGTGTGTGTCTCTGCCTGTGTGTGTGTGTGTGTGTGTGTGTGTGTGTGTGTGTGTGTGTGTGTGTGTGTCTCTGCCTGTGTGTGTGTGTATGTGTGTGTGTGTGTGTGTGTGTGTGTGTGTGTGTGTTTCTCTGCCTGTGTGTGTGTGTGTGTGTGTGTGTGTGTGTGTGTGTGTGTGTGTGTGTCTGTGTGTGTGTGTGTGTGTGTGTGTGTGTGTCTCTGCCTGTGTGTGTGTCTCTGCCTGTGTGTGTGTGTGTGTGTGTGTGTGTGTGTGTGTGTGTGTGTGTGTGTATGTGTGTGTGTGTGTGTGTCAGTTCAACACTGCAGTGGACAGCGTGCGGCCGTTGTGTCGGGGGACCACGTGGCAGATGACATCATCCGACTCGTCGGGTCGTCAGACAACAGAAACCTTGACGCGGTCTTCGTCTGCTCGGGGTAAGATCGTCATGGCAACACTCTCAGTCGTCATGGCCGCCGCCTCTTCATCTCCTCTTCATCTCATCTTCATCTCGTCTTCATCTCATCTTCATCTTGTCTCCTCTTCATCTCCTCTTCATCTCATCTTCATCTCGTCTTCATCTCATCTTCATCTTGTCTCCTCTTCATCTCATCTTCATCTCGTCTTCATCTCATCTTCATCTTGTCTCCTCTTCATCTCCTCTTCATCTCATCTTCATCTCGTCTCCTCTTCATCTCCTCTCCTCTTCATCTCATCTTCATCTCGTTTCCTCTTCATCTCGTCTTCATCTCATCTTCATCTCGTCTCCTCTTCATCTCCTCTTCATCTCATCTTCATCTCGTCTCCTCTTCATCTCCTCTCCTCTTCATCTCATCTTCATCTCGTTTCCTCTTAATCTCATCTTCATCTCATCTCCTGTCCTCTTCATCTCATCTCCTCTTCATCTCATCTCCTCTTCACCTCCTCTTCATCTAATCTCCTCTTCATCTCATCTCCTCTTCATCTCGTCTCCACTTGATCTCCTCTTCATCTCGTCTCCACTTCATCTCCTCTTCATCTCCTCTCCTCTTCATCTCCTCTTCATCTCATCTTCATCTTGTCTCCTCTTCATCTCCTCTTCATCTCATCTTCATCTCGTCTTCATCTCATCTTCATCTTGTCTCCTCTTCATCTCCTCTTCATCTCATCTTCATCTCGTCTTCATCTCATCTTCATCTTGTCTCCTCTTCATCTCATCTTCATCTCGTCTTCATCTCATCTTCATCTTGTCTCCTCTTCATCTCCTCTTCATCTCATCTTCATCTCGTCTCCTCTTCATCTCCTCTCCTCTTCATCTCATCTTCATCTCGTTTCCTCTTCATCTCGTCTTCATCTCATCTTCATCTCGTCTCCTCTTCATCTCCTCTTCATCTCATCTTCATCTCGTCTCCTCTTCATCTCCTCTCCTCTTCATCTCATCTTCATCTCGTTTCCTCTTAATCTCATCTTCATCTCATCTCCTCCTCTTCATCTCATCTCCTCTTCATCTCATCTCCTCTTCACCTCCTCTTCATCTAATCTCCTCTTCATCTCATCTCCTCTTCATCTCGTCTCCACTTCATCTCCTCTTCATCTCGTCTCCACTTCATCTCCTCTTCATCTCATCTCCTCTTCATCTCCTCTTCATCTCATCTTCATCTTGTCTCCTCTTCATCTCCTCTTCATCTCATCTTCATCTCGTCTTCATCTCATCTCCTCTTCATCTCCTCTCCTCTCCTCTTCATCAGATTTTCACTTTGACTTTATTTCAAAACAAATGTGTGATGTCATGACCTGCTGCTGCCACTTGGTGTCACCAAAATGCTGCATTTGCCAGTTTAAGTGTGTGTGTGTGTGTTTGTGTGTCTGTGTGTGTGTGTGTGTGTGTGTGTGTGTGTGCACGTGTGTGTGTGTGTGTGTGTGTGTGTGTGTGTCGCGTGCACGTCTGAGTGTGTGTGTGTGTGTGTGACATTTGTTTTTGTTTTTCTGTTAGGCACTACTCTGACCTCATCCCCACCAACATACCGGGATAGAGAACTTTAAAGGTACAGTCAACACTCAGATAGATATATATATATATATATATATATATATATATATATATATATATATATATATATATATATATATATATACACATGGGACCTTTAACATCTCTTGCTTACATGCTAAGCTAGGCTAAATGTATCTCTCTCTCTCTCTCTCTCTCTCTCTCTCTGTAGGCGAGGTGCTCCACAGTCATTCGTACAGGTACGCCGAGCCGCGGGTCAGACGGTGGTGGTTTTGGGCGCCAAAGCTTCAGGGTTGGACATTTCCATTGAACTGATTAAAGTTGGTGCAAAGGTAACAAACAGCCTCACATCTAACAACTCAAAGGCTCATTTCAAATCACCAGACTCCATGTAAATAATCACTACTTTTAGCGTGTATAGAGCAGCATATCTCCACCAGACTCCATGTAAATAGTCACTACTTTTAGCGTGTATAGAGCAGCATATCTCCACCAGACTCCATGTTAATAATCACTACTTTTAGCGTGTATAGAGCAGCATATCTCCACCAGACTCCATGTAAATAGTCACTACTTTTAGCGTGTATAGAGCAGCATATCTCCACCAGACTCCATGTTAATAATCACTACTTTTAGTGTGTATAGAGCAGCATATCTCCACCAGACTCCATGTTAATAATCACTACTTTTAGTGTGTATAGAGCAGCATATCTCCACCAGACTCCATGTTAATAATCACTACTTTTAGCGTGTATAGAGCAGCATATCTCCACCAGACTCCATGTAAATAATCACTACTTTTAGCGTGTATAGAGCAGCATATCTCCACCAGACTCCATGTAAATAATCACTACTTTTAGCGTGTATAGAGCAGCATATCTCCACCAGACTCCATGTAAATAATCACTACTTTTAGTGTGTATAGAGCAGCATATCTCCACCAGACTCCATGTAAATAATCCCTACTCTCTCTCTCTCTCTCGCTCTCTCTCTCTCTCTTTCTTCTTCCCCAGGTGACTCTGAGTCATCGCCTCCCCCGGATCACCTATCCTCTTCCTGCTGGGATTCAGCAGGCCAGTCCGGTGGTGGCGGTGGAGGAGGACGGCAGACTGCGCTTCCAGGTCAACATCATTATTATTATTATTATTATTATTATTATTATTATTATAAGATTACACACACAGACATACAGCCTTCTTTCCTTCTTCCTTCCTCATTTCTTTCTTTCTTTCTTTTCTTCTTACACATCTCGGGGATCTGTTTCAGTAAAATATGAGATCATATGATTTCATATTTCTTTCCTTCTTTCTTTCTTTCCTTCCTTCCTTCCTTCCTCCTTTCTTTCTTTCTTTCTTTCTTTCCTTCCTCCTTTCTTTCCTTCCTCCTTTCCTTACTTCTTTCTTTCCTTCCTTCCTTTTTTCTTTCCTTCTTCCTTCCTTCTTTCTATCTTTCTTTCCTTCCTTCTTTCTTTCGTCCTTCTTTCTTTCCTTCCTTCCTTTTTCCTTCTTTTCTTCCTTCTTTCTTTCCTTCCTTCCTCCTTTCTTTCCTTCCTCCTTTCTTTCCTTCCTTCTTTCCTTACTTCTTTCTTTCCTTCCTTCTTTCCTTACTACTTTCTTTCCTTCCTCCTTTCTTTCTTCCTCCTTACTTTCCTTCCTCCTTTCTTTCCTTCCTCCTTTCTTTCCTTCTTTCCTTCCTTACTTCTTTCTTTCCTTTCTTTCCTTCTTCCTCCTTTCTTTCCTTCCTCTTTCCTTCCTTCCTCCCTCCTTACTTTCCTTCCTCCTTTCTTTCCTACCTTCTTTCCTTCCTTCCTCCTTTCTTTCCTTCCTCTTTTCTTTCTTCCTTCCTCCTTTCTTTCCTTCCTCTTTTCTTCCTTCCTCCCTCCTTACTTTCCTTCCTCCTTTCCTCCTTCCTTCTTTCTAACATGTGACCCGGTCCTGTTCCAGGCGGCTCTGTGAGTCCCGCCGGCGTCCTGCTGCTCTGCACGCTACAACTTCCGGTACCCGTTCCTGGAGCGCCAGCTGGGCCTGGAGATCCAGGACCACGTCATGACTCCGCTGTACCTTTCCTGACGCCCGGCCCCCCTCGCTCTTCTTCATCGGCATCTGCAAGATGGTCTGCCCTTCCCCAACTTCGTCCAGGTACGCCGGGAACCGCCCGTTGTATCACCGTCGGTCAACCGGGCCTGCGTTATATTATGCTTGTTCTCTGGAAATATTAACACTTTGTTCTTGATATTAAGTTGTTTTTCTTTAAAAGTTCGACTTTTTCTTGAAATATTACGACTTTATTTCTTAAAATATTGAGACTTTTTGTTGAAATATTACAATTTTTTTGTTGAAATATTACAATTTTTTTCTTTAAATATATTTTTTTCTTGGAATATTACAACTTTATTTCTTGAAATATGTAATTTAAAATATAAAAAAAATCTTGAAATATTTCATTTTTTCTAGAAATATTACAATTTCTTTTTTTGAGATGTTAAGTTTTTTCTTGAAAAGTTACAACTTTTATTCCTTAAAATATTACGATTTTTATTCTTGAGATATTATGTCTCTTTATCTATCTATCTATCTATCTATCTATCTATCTATCTATCTATCTATCTATCTATCTATCTATCTATCTATCTATCTATCTATCTCTCTATCTCTATCTATCTATCTCTGTGTCTGCAGGTGCAGTTCTGCATGGCGGTGCTTGACGGCTCGGTGGCGTTGCCGTCCTGCAGCCAGATGGAGGCGGAGGTGCGGCGGGAGCTGCAGGAGAAGCTGGCGCGGCGTGGAGCACCGCCACCTGCACATGATGCAGCTGGAGCAGTGGGACTACTGCGGGAGGCGCTGGCGCGCGCGTCGGGGCTCGCGCCGCTGCCATCCGTCAGGCCTGTACGAGGAGGTGTGGCGGCAGCGTGGCGTTCACCCCCAAAATACCGAGACCTCAACTACCGGCTGGTCAGCGACACCGCTGGGGCTCGCTAACTGACGCCGACTCAGCGATTAAGTATGAATGTATGGGTCATGCAAGCGCTCCATGGTGTTTTAGCCCCGCGTCGACTTCCAGGCTGCGTCCCGTTGACGTTAAGGCACCTAACCCTAACCTTTGCCTAATCCTAGTGCCTTCCAGGCGACGTTGAGGGCTTAAAACACATAAAAACCTCTTGAAAAATAAGTTAAAGTTGTTCTAAAACCGTCTCCTTTTACATGAAGTAGTCTGTGATCAACTCAGCATCCTCTGATCTCAACTCTTAGTCAAAATAATTCATTATTTCTGCTGTTTTTTCTAACTCAAAAATTAGCTATAATGTACGTGAGATATAATTGATAGTTTGTATGTGTGTGGAAGCACAAAATAACGCCCAAATCCCAGAAAATGGGTTGTTTTTTTTTCACAATATGGGCCCTTTAATAATTGACCCTAATTCTCCTTTAAGTGACTCACTACAGACAACAACATTTGATCAATTATTGACATTTTTTGCACTTATCTCAACTCTTAGTCAAAATAATTTGTTATTTCTGCTGTTTTTCTAACTCAAAAATGCGATATAATGTCATTTAAATTATGTTTATTACCCATGAAGTAAAAAAAGTTTTTCAGTTTTGACCCAGAAGAAATATTAGACTTTATTCTTAAAATATTCGAATTTTTATTAAAATATTTGACTTTTTGTGAAAATATTACGACTTTTTGTGAAAATATTGACTTTTTCTTAAAATATTAGAACTTTATTTCTTAAAATATGACATTTTAAAACGATAATAATAATAATAATAATAAAATAATAATTGACCGTAATTCTCCTGCAATGCACTCATTACAGACATTTGATCAATTCTTGACATTTTGTGCACATATCTCAAAATAATTCATTATTTCTGCTATTTTTCTAACTCAAAAATTAGATATAATGTCATTTAAATTATGTTTATTGACCATGAATTAAAAAAATGTTTTTCAGTTTGGACCGGAAGAAACAAACTTAACGGGAAGACAACACAAAGGGTTAAAGTCATCTCTCAGGCAGAATGAGCAGAAGTGCAGATTTCAGGCTCTCAAATCCATATTTCCAGATATTATTGTGTTTTACATCATGTTAGACTTAAGATTTTCACTTTTATATCACCATGGGAACTTTGAGGAACTTTGGACATTTTTAACTGTTTTCTGACATTTTAAAAACTCATCAATTAACGGATTAATTGAGAAAATCTCAGAACTAGGGATTAAAGTCAAAATGTATTTTTATTTTCATTTTTATTATGGCTGGCATAAGAAGAATCTATTAATAAAATAAAAAACACTATTATTAATAAATACATGTAAAGTATGAGTTAGTAAACTGTGTTTGGTGTCAACAACAAGCATCGTCTGCAGGAAATGTTACACATGCTAAATATTAAAGGTGTGTGTGTGTGTGTGTGTGAGTGAGAGACAATGTGAGAGTGTGTTTCAGAGTGTGATGTGTGTGGTGTGTGTGTGACAGTGTGTTTGTGTGTGTGTGTGTGTGTGTGTGTGTGTGTGAGTGTGTGTGTGACAGTGTTTCAGAGGGTACAGTGTGTGTGTGTGCAAATCTGACAGTGTGTGTGTTTGTGTGTGTGTGTGTGTGTGTGGGGGGAGTTGGACTGACAGTACAAATATAGCAGAATGAGAAGAACTTGTGTTTTCTCTGTTTCCTCAGGAGTCATAATTGTATTTTGAGGTTGGACCAGAATACGTTTCTGGTTACATCTTCAAAACACCATATTTTGTTGTACTGCACATTGCTGCAGATCCTGTTTTCACCTTGTGTGATACGTGTTTTATCTCCAGTGAGACATCTCACTAGTTTTATCTCAGGTGAGACATCTCACTAGTTTTAGCCTCAGAGTGAGACATCTCTCTAGTTTTAGCTCCAGAGTGAGACATCTCTCTAGTTTCTCCAGTGTGAGTCTCTCTAGTTTTATCTCCAGAGTGAGACATCTCACTAGTTTTATCTCAGAGAACAGACATCTCTCTAGTTTTATCTCCAGAGTGAGACATCTCTAAGTTTTATCTCAAGAGTGAGACATCTCTCTAGTTTTATCTCCAGAGTGAGACATCTCTCTAGTTTTAGCTCCAGAGTGAGACATCTCTCTAGTTTTACCTCCAGAGTGAGACATCTCACTAGTTTTATCCAGAGTGAGACATCTCTCTAGTTTACCCAGCTCCAGAGTGAGACATCTCTAGTTTTATCTCCAGAGTGAGACATCTCTCTAGTTTATCTCAAGAGTGAGACATCTCTCTAGTTTTATCTCCAGAGTGAGCGAGCTCAATTTAGTTAATAAAAATAAAATTCATAACAACATAATTCTTGAGCAACAGATGCCAAAAACTACAAAATGATTCTAATAAAAAAAAAAAAAAAAAAAAGGAATCAGCCAATCACAATAGCTGGTCAGTCTGATGTCATGCTGTCTGAGCTCATTAATATTCATGAGCTGGGTAAAGGATGCTGATAGCCAGGCTCTCATTGGCTAGCTTCCTGAAATTTTAGATTAAGCATATTTTTAGAAGATAATTCCTCATTTTTAATTCAACCATCACATTTCAGAAAACTTGCAATACAAACAAAAGAATAGTTACATCGGTAATCAGCTCAGGACGTTCT